>CAUYUJ010015697.1:183250-203055 GCA_963575745.1 Prorocentrum cordatum | reverse complement strand
CACAAGTGCTATGCCTGGCATTGTATCCCGATGACCCGCTCGGATTCCCAACATGAAGTGCGGGCCCCATAGAGAGGGGGCTCCCGCTTATTCGCTCACAGGCGAGGTTGCCACTCGAGACATCCTCATGATTTGCCGCCTTGGGGTGCACAAGTGATGTGCTTGCTACAATAGGCTAATGCCCCGCTCAGATTACCAACATGAAGTGCGAGCCACATAGGCAGGGGGGGGCCCAACTGAAACATCCGCGCCATTGACTCACACACGAGGCCCCCGCTCGAGACATCCTCACGATTTACGCCCTTGGGGTGCTCAGTGCTTTGCCTGCTACACTCGGCCAATAACCCGCTCGGATTACTAGCATTATCTGCGGGCCGGGCTCCCGCGTGAGACTTCAGCAGGAGCCTGGGAGCCTTAGTATCAACCTCCATTCCTGAGGAGCGACAATTACAAGTTTGATCCACCCGGATTACCCACATGAAGTGCGGGCCCAATAGGGAGGGGGCACCCGCCTGAGACTTCCTTGCAATTCACTCACAGACGAGGCCCTCGATTGAGACATCCTCACGATCTGCGTCCTTGGGATGCCCAAGTGCTCTGCCTAATCGATTGTCCGATGACCCGCTCGAATAGCTAACATGACCTGCCGGCCCCATAATCGCAATTCAATCACAGACGAGGCCCATGCTCGAAACATCCGCACGGCTTGCCCCCTTGGGGTGCTGAAGTGCAATGCCTGGTAAAGTTGTCCGATTACCCGCCTGGAGTACCAACATGGGAAGCAGGCCCCAGAGGGAAGGCACGCCCGCCTGAGATTCCCTCGCCATGCACTCACAGACAAGGCCCCCGCTCGCGACATCCTCGCGATTTTTCCTCTTGGGGTGCTCAAGTGCTGGGCCTGATACATTTGTCCGATGACCCGCTTCAACTACCAACATGGAATGCGAATCCCAGAGGAAGGGGGCTCCCGCCTGAGACCTCCTCGCAACGCACTCACATACAAGGCCACCGTTCGAGACATCCTCACGATTTGCGCCCTTGGGGTGCTCAATGCTTCGCCTGCTCCAAAAAGCAAATGACCAGCCCAGGAGGAAGAGGGTACAAGGCTCCAAAGGGAAGAAAGCTCCCGCCTGAGACTTCCTCGCAATTGACTCACAGACGGAAATCTCGCTCGAGACATCCTCACAATTTGTCCCCCAGGTGCTCAACTGTCATGACTGCTACAATCACCCAATGACACGGGGGCTCCCGCCTGAGACTGCCCCGCAATTCACTCACAGACACGGCCCCCGCTCGAAACATCCTCACGATTTGTCCCTTGGGTCGCACAAGTGCTATGTCTGGTATTGTATCCCGATGACCCGATCGGATTCCCAACCGGGCCCCATAGAGAAGGACTCCCGCTGGAGACTTCCTCCAATTCGCTCACAGACGAGGTTGCCGCTCGAGACATCCTCACGATTGGCGCCGTTGGGGTGCACAAGTGATGTGCTTGCTACAGAAGGCTAGTGAAGTGCGGGCCACGCAGGGGGGGGCCCAACTGGAACATCCGCGCCATGGACTCACACGCGAGGCCCCCGCTCGAGACATCCTCACGATTTGCGCCTTTGGGGTGCTCAGTGCTTTGCCGGCCACAATAAGCCAAACCCGCTCGGATTAACATCCGCCGCTCTGCGGTTGATCGGGAGTTTCTGCATATATAGAAGAAGGGGCGCGCGCTTCTGGGCGAGAGGGAAACGACCGAGAGAAGAAGGGGCGGCCGCCCCACAGGACCTCTCCATGGTGCCGGAAGCCCATCAGGGCTCCCTCAGGGCCCCTCCAAAAGGGCATGGGCTCCCTCGCCTGCCCCCTCCCCCTCCTCCTCCTCCTCCTCCTCCTCCTCCTCCTCCTCCTCCTCCTCCTCCTCCTCCTCCTCCTCCTCCTTCGCCCCCGTCGGCATATCCAGGCGTGTTATGCAGTCAGGTCGTCCGTCCGGAACCGGTGCCGGAGGCCGCTCTGGGCTCCTCTGGGCATCCCCCCCGGGGCCCGTTTTGTGAGGATGTCTCAGGCGAGGGCGCCGGTTTGGGATTCGTCACCGGATCCAGCGGATCCAGCGGATCCGTCGGAAACGGTGCCGGAGGCCGCTCTGGGCTCCTCTGGGCATCCCCCCCGGGGCCCGTTTCGTGAGGATGTCTCAGGCGAGGGCGCCGGTTTGGGATTCGTCACCGGATCCAGCGGATCCAGCGGATCCAGCGGATCCGTCCGGAAACGGTGCCGGAGGCCGCTCTGGGCTCCTCTGGGCATCCCCCCCGGGGCCCGTTTTGTGAGGATGTCTCAGGCGAGGGCGCCGGTTTGGGATTAGTCACCAGATCCAGCGGATCCAGCGGATCCGTCCGGAAACGGTGCCGGAGGCCGCTCTGGGCTCCTCTGGGCATCCCCCCCGGGGCCCGTTTTGTGAGGATGTCTCAGGCGAGGGCGCCGGTTTGGGATTCGTCACCGGATCCAGCGGATCCAGCGGATCCGTCCGGAAACGGTGCCGGAGGCCGCTCTGGGCTCATCTGGGCATCCCCCCCGGGGCCCGTTTTGTGAGGATGTCTCAGGCGAGGGCGCCGGTTTGGGATTCGTCACCGGATCCAGCGGATCCAGCGGATCCGTCCGGAAACGGTGACGGAGGCCGCTCTGGGCTCCTCTGGGCATCCCCCCCGGGGCCCGTTTTGTGAGGATGTCTCAGGCGAGGGCGCCAGTTTGGGATTCGTCACCGGATCCAGCGGATCCAGCGGATCCGTCCGGAAACTGTGCCGGAGGCCGCTCTGGGCTCCTCTGGGCATCCCCCCGGGGCCCGTTTTGTGAGGATGTCTCAGGCGAGGGCGCCGGTTTGGGATTCGTCACCGGATCCAGCGGATCCAGCGGATCCGTCCGGAAACGGTGCCGGAGGCCGCTCTGGGCTCCTCTGGGCATACCCCCCGGGGCCCGTTTTGTGAGGATGTCTCAGGCGAGGGCGCCGGTTTGGGATTCGTCACCGGATCCAGCGGATCCAGCGGATCCGCCCGGAAACGGTGCCGGAGGCCGCTCTGGGCTCCTCTGGGCATCCCCCCCGGGGCCCGTTTTGTGAGGATGTCTCAGGCGAGGGCGCCGGTTTGGGATTCGTCACCGGATCCAGCGGACCCAGCGGATCCAGCGGATCCGTCCGGAAACGGTGCCGGAGGCCGCTCTGGGCTCCTCTGGGCATCCCCCCCGGGGCCCGTTTGTGAGGATGTCTCAGGCGAGGGCGCCGGTTTGGGATTCGTCACCAGATCCAGCGGATCCAGCGGATCCGTCCGGAAACGGTGCCGGAGGCCGCTCTGGCTCGTGCTCTTCGGGGCTCGTGCTCTTCGAGCCGGGGGGTTGAGGAGACCGTGCGTGCCACAGAAACTCCCTCAAACTAGCATAATCGGCGCGGCCCAGGGAGTGGGGTCCCGCGTGAGACTTCAGCAGGAGCCTGGGGAAGTCTTAGTGGCACAGGAGCCTGGGAGTCTTGGTATCAACCTTCGTTCATGAGGATCCCAAAGTGAAGACAACTACAAATTGTCCGATGACCCACCCGGATTACCCACATGAAGTGCGGGCCCAATAGGGAGGGGGCACCCGCCTGAGACTTCCTTGCAATTCACTCACAGACGAGGCCCTCGATTGAGACATCCTCACGATCTGCGTCCTTGGGATGCCCAAGTGCTCTGCCTAATCGATTGTCCGATGACCCGCTCGAATAGCTAACATGACCTGCCGGCCCCATAATCGCAATTCAATCACAGACGAGGCCCATGCTCGAAACATCCGCACGGCTTGCCCCCTTGGGGTGCTGAAGTGCAATGCCTGGTAAAGTTGTCCGATTACCCGCCTGGAGTACCAACATGGGAAGCAGGCCCCAGAGGGAAGGCACGCCCGCCTGAGATTCCCTCGCCATGCACTCACAGACGAGGCCCCCGCTCGCGACATCCTCGCGATTTTCCCTCTTGGGATGCTCAAGTGCTGGGCCTGATACATTTGTCCGATGACCCGCTTCAACTACCAACATGGAATGCGAATCCCAGAGGAAGGGGGCTCCCGCCTGAGACTTCCTCGCAACGCACTCACATACAAGGCCACCGTTCGAGACATCCTCACGATTTGCGCCCTTGGGGTGCTCAATGCTTCGCCTGCTCCAAAAAGCAAATGACCAGCCCGGGAGGAAGAGGGCACAAGGCTCCAAAGGGAAGAAAGCTCCCGCCTGAGACTTCCTCGCAATGGACTCACGGACGGAAATCTCGCTCGAGACATCCCCACAATTTGTCCCCTGGGTGCTCAAGTGTCATGACTGCTACAGTCAGCCAATGACACGGGGGCTCCCGCCTGAGACTGCCCCGCAATTCACTCACAGACACGGCCCCCGCTCGAGACATCCTCACGATTTGTCCCTTGGGTCGCACAAGTGCTATGCCTGGTATTGTATCCCGATGACCCGATCGGATTCCCAACATAAAGTGCGGGCCCCATAGAGATGGGCTCCCGCTGGAGACTTCCTCCAATTCGCTCACAGACGAGGTTGCCGCTCGAGACATCCTCACGATTGACCCCCGTGGGGTGCACAAGTGATGTGCTTGCTACAATAGGCTAGTGAAGTGCGGGCCACGTAGGGGGGGCCCAACTGGAACATCCGCGCCATGGACTCACACGCGAGGCCCCCGCTCGAGACATCCTCACGATTTGCGCCTTTGGGGTGCTCAGTGCTTTGCCGGCCACAATAAGCCAAACCCGCTCGGATTACTAGCATCATCTGCGGGCCCCAAATGGTGGGGGCTCCCGCGTGAGACTTCAGCAGAAGCCTGGGAGCCTTGGTCTCAACCTTCGTTCCTGAGGATCCCAAAGTGAAGACAACTACAAATTTGTCGTGACAACACACGGATACACATGAAGTGCGGGCCCAATAGGGAGGGGGCACCCGCCTGAGACTTCCTTACAATTCACTCACAGACGAGGCCCTCGATTGAGACATCCTCACGATCTGCGTCCTTGGGATGCCCAAGTGCTCTGCCTAATCGATTGTCCGATGACCCGCTCGAACAGCTAACATGATCTGCCGGCCCCATAATCGCAATTCAATCACAGACGAGGCCCATGCTCGAGACATCCACGCGGCTTGCCCCCTTGGGGCGCTGAAGTGCATTGCCTGGTAAAGTTGTCCGATTACCCGCCTGGAGTACCAACATGGAAAGCAGGCCCCAGAGGGAAGGCACGCCCGCCTGAGATTCCCTCGCCATGCACTCACAGACGAGGCCCCCGCTCGCGACATCCTCACGATTTTCCCTCTTGGGGTGCTCAAGTGCTGGGCCTGATACATTTGTCCGATGGCCCGCTTCAACTACCAACATGGAATGCGAATCCCATAGGAAGGGGGCTCCCGCCTGAGACCTTCTCGCAACGCACTCACATACAAGGCCCCCGTTCGAGACATCCTCAAGATTTGCATCCTTGGGGTGCACAAATTATGATGCTCATGATGATGATGATGATGATGATGATGATGATGATGATGATGATGATGATGATGATGATGACGACGACGACGACGACGACGACGACCACGACGACGACGACGACGACGATAAGTATTATCACTATTGTTATTATTGTGATCGTGGTGAGCGTGAGAGGCGATGATGCAAGGTCGTGATAAGAGTGAGAGATGATGATCAAAGGATGGTGCGGGTGCGAGGACTGCGAGGGTGTACAGGGAAACAAGAACACCACTGAGGATGAGGGGATTATATCAAAAGGGACTGCTACATCGCGGTGAGCATTGTATGACCCCAAAAAATCAGGGGGGCATAAACAGGCAAACCGCGTGAGACATCCTCAAAATCTGCTCTGAAAGCAAAGGACGTTCGGCATCCAAACAAACAAATCGCCTGACTCCCCACAGCTTGGGCGCGAACGGAGGAATGAGATACCCCATGGCGGCTCCCCCTTGAAGTGGTGAAGCCAGCGCCTCGCCTGAGACATCCTCAAAATCTGTTCTTAAAGCAAATATGTTCGGCACCCAAACAAACGAATCGCCTGAGACATCCCCACAATCTGGGCGCGAACGGAGGAGGGAGATACCCCCACCTAGTGGATCTCCCTGGGAGTGCTGAAACTAGCGCCTCGCCAGAAACATCCTCACAGTCTGCCTGCGTGAATGAGCATGAGCATGCGCGAGTCTGAATCAAGAACTGATGTGACTGAGTCTGCATGAAGGTAAGAGTCAGTCTGAGCATGACTGAGTCTGAGGGAGGAAGTGAGGTGACTGAGTCAGAGTATGAATGACTCTGAGTGTGGGTCGATCTGGGCATCAGCAAATCTGAGTACGAGCGAGTCTGAGTATATGATTGAGTGAGTGCGAGCGCGAGTGTGAGCAGAGAAAGATGAGGAGGGAGGCTGGGAAGGAGGAGGGACCTGGCAGCGCCGACGCGGACGGAGTAGAAACAAAAACTCCATCTCGGGAAGAGGGGGCAAAGTGCCGATGCCGCTGCTCCCCAGAGGTCCGATGTCGTGATTTGTTCACAACGGGATCCCCGGAAGTCTCCACCCATTCTCCAGGACCGGCGTCTCATCCTGAGTCGTGTTTTGACGGTCCCAGGGCCCGGCGAGGGCCGCCAGAGGCCGAAAATTTAGAAAAACCTCCGCCTGGATTTTTTCGATACGCTGGATCTCTGGCAACCCGGGCCTCTCCCGGGGCGCGCTCCGACCACGACTCCGGGGCGCACCTCCGGCGGCGGCGACGACGGCCTCCCCGAAAGCCCGACAGGGCGCCGGCGAGGTGCTGGCACCGGAGTGGAGGAGGAGGAGGAGGAGGAGGAGGAGGAGGAGGAGGAGGAGGAGGAGGAGGAGGAGGAGGACAAGGAGGAGGAGGAGAGGAGGAGGAGGAGGAGGAGGAGGAGGAGGGGAGGAGGAGGAGGAGGAGAGGAGGAGGAGGGGAGGGGAGGAGGAGGAGGGAGGAGGAGAGGAGGAGGACGAGGAGGAGGACTAGGAGGAGGAATAGGAGAGGAGGAGGAGAGGAGGAGGAGGAGGACTAGGAGGGGAGGAGGAGAGGAGGAGGAGGAGGAGTTGAGGAGGCGGCGGGAGGAGGAGGAGGGTGAGAGAGGAGGAGGAGGAGGAGGAGGGAGGAGGGCGGGAGGGAGGGGGAGGACGGGGAGGAGGAGGAGAGGAGAAGGGGGAGGAGGAGGAGGAGGAGGAGGAGGAGGAGGAGGAGGAGGAGGAGGAGGAGGAGGACTAGGAGAAGGACTAGGAAGGAGGAGAAGGAGGAGGAGGAGGTGAATCTCCTCCAGGCCCCCATGATTTGCTGCTGAACCCTCCGAGCCTCCCCCTCTGGCCCCCAGCACTGCGCCCGCGGCGGCCGCGGCCGCCCGGAGCGGCACGCCCGCGGCGCGAGGGCGGCAGCTCGAGGGCTCTCGCCCGGCGCGGCGCCCCCGGGCCCCATGGCGCGGGGGGCCGCAGATTGAAAACAACACATCGGCGGATGTCTGGGGAGGAGGGAGGAGCGAGGAGAAGAGAGGGGAGGCCGAGGTGATGGTGCTGATGTCTGAAGCTGTGATCTGTCCTCCTCATCTCGGCCTCCCCTCGGGCGGCCGCGGCCGCCTGAGGGGAGGCCGAGATGAGGAGGAAAGAAGGAAGACCGGGAGGAGGCCACCACTGGGATTTCCTGTGATCTCCCTTCGGCGTCGGCGCTGCTGGCCTCTGAAGGCTGGCGGAAGCCACTGGCGCAAGGGCTGCGAACACAGCGGGAGAGCCGACAGTAATCCACTGGAGGCAACAGCTTGTGCCCCAGGGGGCTTGATATGTTCCGCGACCCACAATGATCACCCAGTCGTACTTTTCCTCCCTCCCCCCTCCTCTTGCCCCTCCTACAGAAATTCCTCCTAAACACCACCATCATCATCATCATCATCATCATCATCATCATCATCATCATCACCACCACCACCACCACCACCACCACTACCATCGTCATCCGCATCATCAGCATCATCAACAACAATAATGTTAAGACGGTTCGCTCTTATCTGATCGAATGTCATTAAACGTGTATTTCCCAAACCATCGATGCCCGACCTCTTCGTCTTCCATCGTGCCCCTTTTAGGAGGGATATCTTTCTTCCCTGCAGGCCGGGCCAGCGGCAATGCTGATCGGCGGCAACCCGACCCCAAAAGGGACGGACACGGGACCGACCTCGACGACGACGACGACGACGACGACGACGACGACGACGACGACGACGACGACGACGACGACGCCGGCGGCGAAGACGACGACGACGACGACGACGACGACGAAGAGCGAAAGCGAGAGCGAGAGCGAGAGCGGGGCCACGAAGGGCAGGAAGGGGGCCACGAAGGGCGACAGCGGGGTCACGAAGGGCATGCGTATGGGGCCACGAAGGGCGCGAACGAGCGGGGGCCACGAAGGGCAGATAATGCGGGGCCACAGAGGGCAACGACGGGTTCACTGAGGGTAGCAACGGGGCCACGTAGGACAGCGAGGGGGCCACAAAGGGCGACAGCGGGGCCACGAAGGGCATGCATTTGGGGCCACGACAGGCGCGAACGAGCGGGGGCCACGAAGGCCATGCGTATATTGATTGGGCCGCCGAGGGCAGCAACGAGGCCACGAAGGGCAGCGAGGGGGCCACGAAGGGCGACAGCGGGGCCACGAAGCGCATGCATATGGGGCCACGACGGGCGCGAACGAGCGGGGGCCAAGAAGAGTACATATATGAGGCCACGACGGGCAGCGAGGGGGCCACGAAGTGCTGCGACGGGGCCACGAAGGGCAGCAAGGGGGCCACGAGGTGATGCGACGGGGCCACGACGTGCAGCAAGGGGGCCACGGAGGACTGCAACGGGGCCACGAAGGGCAGCGAGGGGGCCACGAAGGGCTGCAACGGGGCCATGAAGGGCAGCGAGGGAGCCACGAAGGGCTGCGACGGGGCCACGAAAGGCAGCAAGGGAGCCACGAAGGGCTGCGACGGGGCCACGAAGGGCAGCGAGGGGGCCACGAAGGGCTGCGACGGGGCCACGAAAAACTGGAACGGGGCCACGAAGGGCAGCGAAGGGGCCACGAAGGGCTGCAACGGGTCCACGAAGGGCAGCGAGGGGGCCACAAACGGCTGCAACGGAAGGGCAGCGAGATCCCGATTCCTAAGTAAGCTGTGAGGGAGTCCTAAGTGGGAGCGCGACTCCTGGATACCTGAGTGTCGGGAGCGCGGCGCTTGAGTAAATCACGGGGAATTCCAACGCAAGAGCGCGATTCCTGAGTAAATTGCAAGCGTGTCTCCAACGAGAGCGCGACTCTTGAGCGCCGAGGGAGCGATTCCTGAATAAATTGAGATGGAGTCCCAAGCGAAAGCGCGATTCCTAAGTAAATCGCGAGGGAGTCTCAGGCCGGAGCGGGGGTCCTGGCTAAATGGTGCGGAAGTCTCAAGCGGGAGCCGTTGTTGTTGCAATCCGGGGGCCAACAACGCAGTTTGAGCCCCGTGACTTGCCGTGGTGAAAAACAAGGTGCGAGTCCCAGGGGAAGCACTTCAACTGAAAAAACACAATGGTCACTGGAGTGGGGATCAATAATACTTATTCTTCAATAGTGAGAATTCAGAAGCGACACCAATAACATTACTCTGACGGAAAAGCCCCACATGATGATCTCCTTAGTGAGAATCAGAATCACCCTCAGCGACGACCAGCGGTGGTGGTGATGCAAGGATGCGAGAATACCTGGATGCGCCGTGTGGGACATTTGACTCGCAGCCCGATGCCAGCCGCGCGGAAGAAGCTACATTGTCTCGCGCGGCCGGCCGCGCGCGCCTCGCGCCGCGCGGCGCTCGCGGAAGGCGCTGCTGAGCGCCTGGCTCCGCGAGGCGCGATAACGCATCGGGGATCGCGTTCGCAATGCCAGGGCGTGCTCGCAGACGTCGGGCCCGCGCGCGGTCTCGGCCGGGTCCAAGGCTACCTCGCAGGCTGCAAGGTTGGCGCCTTCGCCAACACTTCAGCACGTGATGGGCATCGCGAGGGCGCTGACCGAGTGCCCCGTCGCCAATCGGCAAGCCGAAATTCTCAACGTCTAACTGCGTCAGCGGGTCGGCGATGAACTCGTCGACGCGACCACTGACGAGGAGCATCGCTCCCGGCCCCAACGGGCCGGCGTCGGTGCCCGCGTCGATCTGGAGGCCGACGCCGCGGGAAGCGTCCGAATCAAAGACCCGCTCGATGACGCCGTGCCCGGCTCGGAGGACGCCGCCACCACCTCGACGCAATGGTGGGCCTGCTTTCCCCACATGCACCCTGGCGGGGACCTGCTCGTCGCGCGCTGCGGCGCGCCCCTGGATAACGCGCCCCGGAGGTGCCAGTGGAACGGCGTCAGAACGCACGCCAGGGAGGCGACGCGGGCGCACTTGGCCGCGCATATTCTATCGTTCGACTGCAAGCTGTCGCCCGACGCGGCGAGGACGTCCATCGCAATGGCCTTCTTGATTTTTACCCTGATCTCCACGCGGGCCCGCGGGACCCACGAGTCGGCCACCTGCGCCGACCGGCGGGGGAAGGTGCTCGGGGCCCACGCGACGCTGTCCCCAAACAGCCCCTTTTCGAAGCTCAGGGGGAAGCCGAGAGACAGCCAGCAGTAGACGACCAGCGCCACGCAGCAGGCTCTCTCACGCGGCGCGCCCGCGAGGGCCACGACAGGGTCGTCCACGCAACAGCTCAGGAGAGCCACATCCAGGACCAAGGCCCCCTGAGTGAGGAAGCGAACCAAAGCCGCAACCATCGCCCACAGCAGGGGCGCCCCGCGCGACCCCTGCGCGGCGCGCAGGATGGCGAACAATCGTCCGCGGAGTTCGGCGGCGAAGAAAAGCCTCTCGATTGGCAGGAGGAGGGTCTGCCAAAGGCTTCCGCGAAGTCCAGGACGAGGATCGAGGCCCTCGCCCCCCCGGCTGCACGGACAGCTCGAACGAGTCGAATGCGACCGTGGAGATCCGCGGGAGGATGGCCCTTTCAGATCCCTGCGAAGCTGCTGCCAGGCCGCCCCAGCGGCAGTTGAAGGCGATCCCCCACCTGATCTTGGCGAGGCGCTCCTCTTCGATCACCTCGACGCGGCCGAGGGCGGGGGGTTCCCCAAAAAACGTCAGCCTGGGTCGCGAAACCCACGACGCATCCCTTCTTCTCGTGCTCAGCGACCAGCTCGGCTGCCTCGTCGTCGTCCTCGACGTCCGCGGGGTTCCCGAAGCCCTCCTCGGTGGCGAGGCCCCCCGGGTCTTCGGCGTCGTCGAGGACCGCCGGGAGCGCGCTGCGAGGCAGCGAGGCCTCCCAGAAGCCCGTCGGCGCCCCCTCCCGGCACCGCCACGACGGCCGGTCGTCAGGATCGCCAGCAGCACGACGCCATGCGCCCAGCAGACCAGGGCGGACGATGGTGGCGAGGTGCCCGTCAGCCACTGACTCGCCGTCGTCCGCCTTGACGACCTGCGCGAGACGCCGACGCGCCCACTCGACCATCTCGTCGCTGGGCCACTGCGACGCGCCCCCCTGGCCAAGCGCCTCGCGCGCAGCCGAGGCCATGTCGGGGTGGCGGTCGGACATCTCGGATAGCGCCTCGCGCACCTCCGCGCCGACGGCGCCCAAGCTCGGCACTTTTCTGACCGAGTCCGCGGCTCGCTGCGGCCCGCCGAGGAGGACGTCCTACCCGACCATCCTCTGGTCAGCACGATCGGCTCCGCGGAGTTTCGTGGACCCTCTGATCGATGACGCGTTCGGGTAGGCACTCCTGGCGGTCGCAGACGGGGGGGCGCCGCGGCCCTCGCCGAGGCCCGCAGAAGCAGCGACGTCGGCCGGCCGCACGAGAGCGCTGCACCACATCCCGACGCGCGCCATGGGGCCCACCGCTCACCGAGAGGGCCGGGCGGCGCCGACAACGATCGCGGGCAGACGCAACAACCGCGCGTGCAATCCACGCGCTGAGCCTCGTTGGACACGCCATCGCCCCCCCGCCAGCGCGCACGCCCCAGCAGCAAGGGGGCCGGCGGTTGCGCTCGGTCGGCCTGCCAGCGGCAACCGCGCCGAAGAACGCGAACAGCGTCGGCCTCGCCGAAGACGCCCCAAATCGGCATTGGTCGATCCGTTTCCAGACCGCCCCCAGGGAAGACAGGACCTCGGAAAGCTCGTCCAGCTCGACGGCGATGGCGCGCCGCCCAGCGGCACCGTCGCCTCGCGGAAGCACGGCTGACCGCGCTCCACGGCGCAGCGCAAACCTGCCGCCGCACGGAGAGCCAGCAGCGCATTCTCGCGGAGACGTTTCCTGTCCTTCTGGCTGACGCCCCGAGCCCGCACCGCCCCGGGCCCGACTCGGACCGGAGGGCGAGCTCTGTGACGAACGTCGCGCGGGGAGGTGCCCACGCCGACGCCCGGTAGACGTCGCCCTCGAGCTCCCGCGCGATGCCCTCGCAGATGTTCTGGTCGGAGACGTCGTGGAGATCGGAGTCGGTCGAGCGGCCCGGCACGCGGGCTTCCCCGCCGAATTCGTCGACGCGCCGGGCGAGCTCGGCATGCCTGCACGAGCCAGCGAACGACAGCTGCACGCGCACCCCGCCGACGCCCTGGTGCGCGCGCGGAAACTTCGGCGCAGGAGAGCGCACTCGCTGCTCTCGAGGACCCAACTCGGCCGCGGCGGCGCTAGCTCCCGCAGCATTCGCCGCGGCTGCCGCGGGGGGCCCTGCCCCAGCGATGGCGCCGATGCCGCTGACGATCTGGGGATCCTCGCTGCGGCTTCTCTTCCCCATTCGGACCGGCGGTCGAGCGGTTGCGAGCTGGGGGCCCTCGCTGCCGCTCCGCCCCCCCTTTCAAGAAGGGGCGCGGCCCGCCGCCCCTGCCGCCGCGGTGGCGGCCCTTCCTGCCGCCTTTGCCAGGGTCTCTAGGCGCGGCGACGTCGTGGCTACACGCTGACGCGATGCGAGCTGGCGAGAAGCACTCCCCGCACTCGCGCATGCTCGAGTTGCCCCTGGCGCAGACCATCGCGCCGCGCAGCGCATGGGCGCACGCGCCCGTCTGGAACAAACGGCACTGGGACTTGATGCCCCGGCTCGCCTTGAGAAGGCCGCCCTCACCAACGTTGCGCTGGCGGGGGCCCTCTGGGCGGCGACCGGCGCCCTGGCCAGCTGGCGGCGGGCCCCCCCCGCGGCTGGGTCGCCGGCCTCCGGCCGCCTGGCTGCGCGATGGGCGCCGCGGCTACGCGGGCAACCTGCGCGGCGCCCTGCACCGTAGCACCCGAACCAGGATGACGGGCTCGACCAGCTGCCACTGCCAGAAGCACTCGCACGGGTCCACCGCCATGGCCCAGAAATGCTCCCACATATGAGCTCCCCGGTGATACCGCGGTTGGCCGCGGCCACGGGGCCCGCGTCATTCTGCTCGAGCGCGAGGCGCCGAGGGGCCTGCACGTGCCCGTGGTGCATCCGCACGTCCGCCTGGCACATGATGGACCAGACCGCGGACGAGAGGCGAGAGGCGCCGTCGAAGATGCGCTGCTGGCACCGCTGGATGCGAGCGGGCGCGACGGCCTTGAGCATTATGAGGCCCGCGCCCAGAAGGCGGCACGCGGCCGCCCAATCCTCGAGCGTCGGCGGCCCCAGCAACTCGACGGACTGGAACACGCCATCGGCGCTCAAGATGAGGCAGCTGAACTTGAGCTTTCTGGGGCTCCGCAGCTGGCGCGGCCCGAAGAGCGGGAAGTCCACGCACGGAGGCGCGCCGGACCTCAGCAGGTGCGTCGCACCTATCAGTTGTTCTGCGTCAGGCTCCTCCTCCTCCGTCGGCATGGCCCCCATGCGCCTCTTGCATTCCACGAAGCAGTCCTGGATCTCTTTGTCGCTCAGCGAGGTTACCTCCCTGGAGAGCGCCTGGTCCACGACCAGGTCGAGCCTGACGGTGTTGCCCCGGGGATCCTGAATCTGCTGGAGTTGCTACTGGAACAGCTGATGTTGCTGGGCGACGCTGATATGGGTGCCGCTCATGACCGCGGCAATGCGCCACGCGTTGCGAAGCCTGCCTGTGTTGGTAGGAGAAGCCGCGTGGGTTGTGGCGGCGTCGAAATTAGTTACCCACGAGTCCAGCGACGCATTGAAGTTGGACTCCTGGATGTTCGCCAGGTCGCGCAAGGGGTCGCCTGGCTCGATCCCCAGCAGCTGCACGGCTGACTCCTTCTCGGGGCCGTCCGTGCTCGTAAGACCAAGCCACACGAACAAATCGTCGATGTTGTGGATGGCCGAGCGCTCCTCGTCGGTCGGATCCAACGCCCCGCAGCTGAACCTGACGAAAGCAGGCTCCAAACGTGGCCAACTCTAGCAAGGGGCAGGCTGAATCGGGGTAGGCTCGAGCCAACATGGTACGGACCAGAGGTCAGTGCCAAGGCCAAGCCGCCCTAAGACAACTGTCCCGCCGGACCACCCTGTGATCTCAGTAACACTGCGACTCCCACATGCCATGTTCCTGTAGAAGAACGAACCACCCCAGTGCCCCCATCCCCGCAGGCGGAAGTACAATTGTAGGGGGGAGGTTTGGACCGCGCGCCTGCTGATGCGGCTGGGGTTGGGCGCGGAAGAGCCTTCATTTGTCTTTCGAATGGTGTTGGTGCCTTGGTGTGGCGTTGGGAGAAATACGTCCGAGCCTGTAGCGACATGGGTAATCGGCATATCATATTTCTAACGGCAAATTGCATAGTCATCATAGCACTGCGCATGAGCATGATAAAAATAACCACCATCGTCATCACCATCAGCATCACAACCATCACCATCATCATCATCATCATCATCAGCAGCATCATCAGCATCATTATCATCAGCGTCATCACCATCACCATCACCATCACCATCACCATCACCATCATCATCATCATCATCATCATCATCATCATCATCTGCAGCAGAATATTCATCATCATCACCATCATCAATACCATCATCACCATCACCATCACAAGCATCATCGCAAACCATCCGCATCATCGTCATCAGATTCATCATCGTCGTCATCATCAGAATCGTCGTCATCAGCACTGTCATCATCATTATCAGCATCATCAGCATCATCATCGTCGTCATCGTCATCGTCAGTGTCAGCAACAGCAGCTGTACCACTATCACCATTATCATCGTCGTCGTAATCATCGTCATCAGCACCATAATCATAACGTGGTCCACATCGTCATAATCATCATTATCATCATCAGCAGCAGCATCAGCATCATCATTCTCATCACCATCGCCATCATCAACTACAGCGGCATCACAGCAGATTTCAAGATCTTCGACATCACCACCATCCTAATCCTCAATATCATCGTTATCGTCCGCATCACCGCCATTATCACCACCGTTGTCGCCATCAGAAGCAGCAGCAACATAATCGCGATATTCGCTGCCGCCAGCATCGTCAGCAGCATCGTCGTCAATCTCAACATCATAACCAACGCCATTACCATCATTAACGTAGTTCCTGGCTCTGGCTGGCGCCCGTGGGACCCACGGCGGCCCCGAGGATGGCGGGAACCATGATTTTGGAGAGATCCAGGCCGGAAAAGCCTGAAATCGTGGTTCCCAGCTCTGGCTGGCGCCCCTGGGACCCCCGGCGGCCCGAGATGGCGGGAACCATGATTTTGGAGAGATCAGGCCGGAAAAGCCCGAAATCGTGGTTCCCAGCTCTGGCTGGCGCCCCTGGGGCCCACGGCGGCCCCGAGGATGGCGGGAACCATGATTTTGGAGAGATCCAGGCCGGAAAAGCCCGAAATCGTGGTTCCCAGCTCTGGCTGGCGCCCCTGGGACCCACGGCGGCCCCGAGGATGGCGGGAACCATGATTTTGGAGAGATCCAGGCCGGAAAAGCCCGAAATCGTGGTTCCCAGCTCTGGCTGGCGCCCCGTGGGACCCACGGCGGCCCCGAGGATGGCGGGAACCATGATTTTGGAGAGATCCAGGCCGGAAAAGCCCGAAATCGTGGTTCCCGCTCTGGCTGGCGCCCCTGGGACCCACGGCGGCCCGAGGATGGCGGGAACCATGATTTTGGAGAGATCCAGGCCGGAAAAGCCCGAAATCGTGGTTCCCGGCTCTGGCTGGCGCCCGTGGGGACCCACGGCGGCCCCGAGGATGGCGGGAACCATGATTTTTGCTAGTTCTCTGCTGTCTCTCTGCTGCTCTCTGCTGCTCTCTGCTGTTCTCTGCTGTCTCTGTTCTCTGCTGTTCTCTGCTGTTCTCTGCTGCTGCTGCTGCTCTCTGCTGCTCTCTGCTGTTCTCTGCTGTTCTGCTGCTCTCTGCTGTCTCTGCTGCTCTCTGCTGTTCTCTGCTGTCTCTGCTGCTCTCTCTGCTGCTCTCTGCTGCTCTCTGCTGTTCTCTGCTGTTCTGCTGCTGCTCTCTGCTGCTCTCTGCTGTTCTCTGCTGCTCTCTGCTGCTCTCTGCTGTCTCTGCTGCTGCTCTCTGCTGTTCTCTGCTGTTCTCTGCTGTTCTGCTGTGGTTATGCTGCTGTCTGCTGCTTATGATGATCTGCCCCGCCAACCTGCTGTTTCTGACTGCTGCTCTCTGTCTGTTCTGCTGTGCCTTGCGGCCCCTCTCTTCGTTCTGACTGCACTGCGCCGTGTGTTCGCTGGCTTCTGCTGTTCTGCTCGATGCTATCATGCTGTTCTGCTGCTGCTCTCTGCTGTTCTGCTGCTGCTCTCTGCTGTTCTGCTGCTGCTCTCTGCTGTTCTGCTGCTGCTCTCTGCTGTTCTGCTGCTGCTCTCTGCTGTTCTGCTGCTGCTCTCTGCTGTTCTGCTGCTGCTCTCTGCTGTTCTGCTGCTGCTCTCTGCTGCTCTCTGCTGTTCTGCTGCTGCTGCTGTCTGCTGTTCTGCTGCTGCTCTCTGCTGTTCTGCTGCTGTTCTCTGCTGTTCTGCTGCTGCTCTCTGCTGTTCTGCTGCTGCTCTCTGCTGTTCTGCTGCTGCTCTCTGCTGTTCTGCTGCTGCTCTCTGCTGCTCTCTGCTGCTCTGGATTGGTTTTCGCTCGGTTGGTTTTCGCTTGAACGGATTACCTTTTCGCTCGAACGAGCGTCTTTTCGCTTGAACAATCCACCCTCGAGATCGATAGTGAGATCGATAGCGAGATCGATGGTGAGATCGATAGTGAGACCGAATGTGAGACCGAATGTGAGATCGACTGTGAGATCGATTGTGAGATCGATAGTGAGATCGACGGTGAGACCGAATGTGAGACCTAATGTGAGATCGATTGTGAGATCGATTGTGAGATCGACTGTGAGATCGATTGTGAGACCGATAGTGTGATCGATTGTGAGATCGATAGTGAGATCGATAGTGAGACCGAATGTGAGACCGAATGTGAGATCGACTGTGAGATCGACTGTGAGATCGATTGTGAGATCGATTGTGAGATCGACAGTGAGACCGAATGTGAGACCGAATGTGAGATCGATTGTGAGATCGATTGTGAGATCGATAGTAGATCGATAGCGAGATCGATAGTGATATCGATAATGAGATCGAATGTGAGATCGATAGCGAGATCGATTGAGTGAGACGTTGGTTCCCCCTCCCCCCTCAACACCTTATCACCCGCAGGGTGGTCGTATAGGTGTATATATATATATATACATACATACTGACGCATGCCCATATCTATGTGCGTGTGTACACTAGCCTTCCTGGCGCTCACGTCCCTTATATCTCTCTGTCCATTGGAAGGAAGGAAGGCGGAGAGATGGAAAGGGCGGGCAAGCTGGGTGCGCTCCCACCACATCGCACATCCAATCCCTCTTGCCCCTCCCGTCCCATTGCGTTGAACCATGTTCACTACGCCAGCTTGGGTACTCTAGAAGACATTGGTCCCCGAATTGCAGCTGCAAGCGTTTACAAATCGTTTGAGGTGCAATTGTGTGCCGCGCAAGCTGGAGAAGGAGGCAATATCATCATCACCAGCATCAGCATCAGCATCAGCATCAGCATCAGCATCAGCATTAGCATCATCATCATCATCATCATCATCATCATCATCATCATCATCATCATCATCATCATCATCATCATCATCATCATCATCATCATTATCATCAGCATCACAATCATCATCGTCGTCATCATCATCGTCATCGTCATCATTATCATCATAATCACCGTCATCAGCAGTGGCATCATCATCATCATCATCATCATCATCATCATCATCATCATCATCATCATCACCGTCGTCGTCGCATCAGCATTGTCATCATAGAGAGAGCGTGATCCACCGCCGCTTTAGTGTGGAAAATTCCACCCCTCTTCTTCCGGAACCCGGGGTTCCCCCCCCTCCGAAAATCCCCCCCCCCTGCTGAAAGCCCCCCCCCCCCCTTCCCTCGGCAAAACCACCCCCATCCCCTAACGCCCCCCCCTCCCCTCCGGAAAACCGGGGGGGGTCACTACCTGTTCGAACCCCCCCCCCTCCCCTCGTCACTACCGGTTCGAACCCCCCGCCCCTCGAAAACAGGGGGTGGGGTCACTACCTGTTCGAACCCCCCCCTCCCCCTCGAAAACCGAGGGGGGGTCACTACCGGTTCGAACACATCCCCCCGCCCCCTCACGCTCACCGCCAGCAAAAGACTCCCGGTCCCTACCACCGTCCGCACCACATCCCCCACTGCTGTCCCCAGCACCACTGTCCTCACCACCAGTCTCCACTGATTCCACCACCGTCCCTACTGTCCCCACCAGTGCCCCCACCACGGTCGCACTGTCCCCACTGTCCCCACCACTGTTCCCACCACGGTTCCACTCTGTTCCACTCTCCCCACTTTCTCCACGGCCCCAGCCACTGCCCCGACTGTCCCCACTGTCCCACTATCTCCTCCGCTGTCCCACTGAGCTGTCCCACCACTGTTCCCACCACTGTCCCCACTGTCCCCAACACTGTCCTCACTGTACCTCTGTCCCATTGTCCCACCGCCGTCCTCGCCACCGCCCTCACCACTGTCCCCATCACCACTGTACCCTCCACTGTCCCACTGTTTCCGCCACATTCCCACTGTCCCCACACCACTGTCCCCACCACCACCGTCCCCACCACTGTCCCACTGTCCCCACTGTTCCCACCATTGTCCCCGCTGTCCCCACCAGTGCCCCCACCAGTGTGTCAATGTCCCCACTCTCTCTGGCGGCGAAGAAGGGGGTGGGGGGTTCGAACCGGTAGTGACCTCCCCCCGGTTTTCGAGGGGGGGGGGGTTCGAACCGGTAGTGACCCCCCCCCGTTTTCGAGGGGAGGCGGGAGGGGGGGAGGTTCGAACCGGTAGTGACCCCCCCCCTTTTCATGATGGACTGGGGGGGGGGAGGGGTTCGAACCGGTAATGACCCCCCCCCCCCAGTTTTCGGTTTTCCGGAAGGGGGGGGGTTCGAACCGGCAGTGACCCCTCCCGGTTTTCCGCCAGCAGCGTAAAACACGCTCTTTTTCATCATAAGCATCATCAGTATCACCATCAGCAGCAGCACCATCGTCACCAGCATCACCAATATCAGCCGCAGCAGCATCAGCAGCATCAGCGTCATCATCAGCATCGGCATCACCAGCATGATCATCAGCATCATTATCAGCATCATCATTAACGTCATCACCATCACCATCATCCTACAATTCCTTCTCGTCATCCCCCTGCTCTCCCTCGTCCTCTTCCGCTTCCTCCGTTTCCTCCTCATCCTTCTCCTTCTCCTTCTCCTCCTCCTCATCCTCCTCCCCCTCCTCCTCCTCCTCCTCCTTCTCTTCTTCCTTGTCTTCCTCCTCC
>CAUYUJ010015697.1:164178-183150 GCA_963575745.1 Prorocentrum cordatum | reverse complement strand
TGGCGGGCTGTCCAGGCACGTCCGCGCCCACGCTGCGCAGCATTCGTCCAACCTGAAGGGGGCCTCGTCCGCAGTGGCGCACGGCTAGCTGCCAAAGCGGAGGGATGGATCGATCTTGGACTCGAAGGCACCGAGGGCCGCGGCCAAGGGCAGCAGACCGCTGGAGACCAGCCCCGCCAGGGTGGCACACTGCACGGATGCCGCCGCAGGCGGGAGACCAGCAGGCGCTCCAGGTACAGGTTCCCGTTCCACTGCAGGCCGAGCCACTTGTGAAACGAGGGCAGCTGTTTGAGTGTGTTGCAGGCCGCGCAGCAGGAGGACCACTGGCGGGGCACCTGCTCCTGCGGCTCGAGCGCGCTCGCCGCCGTGGACCAGGACGGTATGTTAGAAGGCTTGGTGTGCGGGGAAGTCTTCTGGTGAAAAGCCCACTCCACCATCACTGCCTGCGACTGCTGAGCGGCTCCGCGCGAGGACGCCAGCAGAGCGGGATCGGCCGCGTGGAGGACGACAGCTGACCACATCGGCGCGATAGCGTCCAGCGCTGCGAGAGTAGACGCCTCTGGGTCCACATCCACAGCCAGCTCCCGGGAGGAGGGGAGCGCCTGGTTATCCTGCGGTGCCTGTAATAGCGCAGCCGTTGCCCCTTTCGTGGGCGCGCCCGCGCCTAGCCATCTATCATCCGCCCCGGCGGGGAAGGTATGTTATGCACACCCCGCAGCCTGCTGCTCGCAGCATCTCCGCCAGGGAGTCCATGCGCACCGGGAACGTGAGGGGGCCAATCGTGCCGCCTTCTGCTATCGCCTGGCTGCTGTCTACTGCCTGGACCCTACTGTGGTTCACGTGGACGCAATCCGTTTCACGTCACAGATGTACCCACTCTGCCCAGGCGTGATTTTAGATCACAGCTCCGGGCGTACCCGGAAAAGGTTTACGACCTCCTGGAAAAAGGCAAGGTGGGCCTTGACCAACATCAGCCAGAACGATGCTCCCTTGTCAACGGGGCCGTCCACGCCTACACGTCGTTCCTTTCTAATCGCGCTGATGTCTGATTGTGCTCGTTTCTAATTGTTCCTGGCCCCCCTAGCGGCCAGGAAGAGGCCCAGCATAGAACAATTAGAAATGGAAGGATCTTGGCCCCCAGAAAATCGAAGACCTCTCGAAGGATGAGGAGGAGGAGGAGGAGGAGGAGCAGGAGGAGGAGGAGGAGAAGGAGGAGGAGGAGGGGGAGGAGGAGCAAGGTGGAGGAGGAGGAAGGGGAGGTAGGAGGAGGCGAGGAGGGAGGAGGAGGGAGGAGAATGGAGGTTTACGATCTCATGGAAAAAGGCAAGGTGGGCCTTGACCAAGATCAGCTGGAACGATGCTCTCTTGTCAACGGGGCCGTCCATGTCTGGGGGCACTTTGCAGCTGGCCCCCTCGAGTCCCGCGGGCGGAGCGCCAGACCGCGCGGCCCCGCGAGCCCTGGGAGGAGCAAGACCCGATTGGTTCTGAGGCAAGCGCCTCCTGGGAGCACCCTCCTCCTCCCTCTCCCCCTCCTCCTCCTCGCTCCGCCTCCTCCTCCGCCTCCTCCTCCCTCCTCCTCCTCTCCTCTCCTCCTCTCCCTCACTCCTCCTCCTCCTCCTCCTCCTCCTCCTCCGCCTCCCGCCTCCGCCTCCGCCTCCGCGCCTCCTCCTCCTCTCCTCCTCCTCCTCCTCCTCCTCGCTCCCCCTCTCCTCCTCCCCCTCCTCCCTTCCCCTCCGCCCCCGTCCTCCTCCTCCTCCCCTCCTCCTCCTCCTCCTTCCTTCCTCCCCCTCGTGAGTCCCTCCTCCTCCTCCTCTCCTCCTCCTCCTCTCCCCCCTCCTCCTCCTCCTCCTCCTCCTCCTCCTCCGCCTCCGCCTCCGCCTCCGCCTCCGCCTCCGCCTCCGCCTCCGCCTCCTCTGCACTGCACTGCACTGGTGTGGCCACGCATGTCAATGCCACGCGAGCCTAAACTAACATACAACAGCAACGATCTAAGGAGACTTAGAAATGCTCCGAAGAGTCCGAATCCTCAGCGCTGGTCGGCCCGCTCGCTTTGCGACGCGACGCCTCCAAACGCTGGGCACGGGTCGCCCATGCTTCTGCCATCTCTTGGGTCAGCCCAAACCTGGCGAGAAGCTCCAAGCGCCCCCACGAACAACCACCGACCCCAGCCTGGAGCTCGCCGTCTTGGGCCCCCCGAGAGACGAGACTCGGCGCCCTGCGGGAAACCAGACAAGCCAAGTCTTGTCCAGTGGCTTCCGCAATGGGTCCGATTATCCACCCCGCGTACTGCGGGGCCCAGCCAGGAAACTGCCCATTAGCCGCCCTGTTCTGCTGCCTCTTCATGGCCGGCGTCGGATCGCGGCAGGGCTTTATTAAGCTCTGCACACCTCCCCAAGCGCATCCCCCACAAGACGTGCAGATAGCCACTCTGCTCCCCGTCAACACCGGCTGACCGTCAGCCTGGTACACAGAGGCCATCTTGATACAATGCCCCTGGAGCTGCACAAGCAGCTCGAGCTCAGGGTCCGCTTGGGGCGACTCGGCAGAGAACAAAAACCGATCCATGCCGACCGAAGCTGCAGAGGATCTTAAATCCAGATCTTGAGCGGGAGGAGGCTTGGGGGAGGAGCGTACGGAGGGATCTGATCGGCATCCAGCCAACCCCTATCGCCCCTCAAGATTTCCTGCTGCGCCGCCCACCTACCAGCCTCGACTGTCAGCAAGTGCAGCCGTGCCAAATCTCTGGCAGCAGCAGCCGTAGACGGATGACATCCCGCCCCCTGCTTCGCAAACGAATCGGCCGACTCATTCGCGGAACGCTCCCAGGCCGTGGTACGGCCTGCTTCTACATCGGTTTGCGTGCAATGTGCTTTCGTCTTGTGCGCACGCAGCATGCCGTCATCGTCAAAAACGTGCCACACGCGTTGCCACAAATGCGCGTTCGAGCACTGCGAGGAAACCGAAAAACATGATCATTCAAGCACTGTACGGTTGAGGCACAATCGACATAAACCTCTACAGGCCCGAAGGCGCAAGAAGTAAGCATGAAAATCGCATAGTCTTCAGCGTCGTGCGAAGATTGCTGCGGACAGATATCTGCGGGGACCGCCCCATAAGCAGCAGAAATCGTACGACAAAAACGGTCTACCATCACCAGCGCCCAACCCGCCCTCCTACGAAGCGGAATCTCCGGGTGAAATGCGCTCCCATCCGAAAAAATGACGCCGGTCATCCAGCCGGCCGCCGGTCGATTAACCCAGTGTATGCCAGCATCAGTGGACAGCAAAAAGCTTCGGAGGCAAATCACGGGGATCAGGAAAAATACCACATGCAAACTTGGTTAAATCCTGTCCTAAATCATGCGCGGTTCGAGTCGTCCGCAAAAGCAGATCGGAACAATAGTGCCTACGATCGGGCGCCCACGCGGCGCACCGGAACCTGCGATGAAAAAGCGTGCCCTTCTCTTCACCGCATAGCCGGCAGATGTTGGAGTTCGCCAGCTGGTGCTGGTGCAAGCGATCCTGCGTCCAGAACTCCATCGACACGAGCCCACGCAAAGTGTGCATGTGTCGCTCCGTCCACCCCTCCGAAGGCTTCCTATCCAAGAGCGCGCGGAGAGGCTCCCAGAAAATGGGCCGCAACCATGACGAGGAGGAGCTCCTCGTAGACAGCGCCTTCACGTCGGAGGTGTCGAGGGCAGCCTGCTTCGCAAGCTCACGAACCTGGATCGGCGAAATCTGCAGAAAATCGATGTCCAGGCCCATGGCGGTGCGAACCAATCGACACGACAAGGGCCGCCAGCCGAGGTACTGGAAGGTCAGGGCGACAACGTGCGCGGGCGACGCGGCGTGAACCCACGGCTTCCTGGAGGCTCCCAGTTGGTCGGATGCCGCCGTGGAAACCTGCTGAAGCACTGACAATTTGGGGACCCCCTCCCAAACCGCCCTCGCCAATTGGAAAACCACATTCTAAGGCTCCCAACTTCGCGCTTCGCGCTGCGCGAAGCGCGAAGCGCGAATAACTTCGCGCTCTCGCGCCGCCCCCCAAGGGGGAGAAGAGGAGGACGAGGAGGAGGAGGAGAAGGAACGAGGACCGCGAAGCGCGAAGCGCGAATAACTTCGCGCCCTCGAGGGAGCCCTTGGTAAATGGGGAGCGGGTCCACCCCCCGACCCTCCTTGGACGACCGGAGTTTCAGCCCGAGGGCTGTGCTCCCCTTGTCCTTGTACAGGGACCGGACGGCTGCCAGCCGCAGACAATGAAGCTGGCGAGGCGGGATGCCCACCACGGCAGCCCCCCAGAGCGCGCCCGACTGCGGCCCAGCACGATGGACGTGAACGACCGAAGCCCCCGCCTTCCTGAGTCGCCGTAGGCGGCGCGCCTGCTTGAGGCACTTGCGCACGCGTTTGTTGGCCGTGGCAGTGCGGCGCAACCTAGTGGCGGCAACGTCGCAACCTAAGGAGCGGGCTGAAGCTTTCGGCGAAACACGGTGTCTGGCCCACCGCGAGCGCAGCATGTCCGACAGCTCCGCGCACGACGCCAAGAAGAAGGACTTCCCCACCGATAAGACGAGCTCCAGTCGCCGAAAATCGGAAATCAGTTTGTCCCCAACTTGGCCCAAATGCTCGTGCACGTGCTTCGCCGCCCCCAGCCCCTGCGCCGAAACATCATCGATCACGTTGCGAATGTAGACAGAAGGATGCGCCGCAGAAATATCCGAAAACAAGCGCCACAACAGAACCTTCACAAGCGTTGTCGCAAGTGAGCATCCGGCCAAAATGGTCCCATGCGCACAGAATATGTTCCCAATTGCGCTCTGAAAACAAATTGCCCTCGCGCCGGAGTGCAACCCGCAAGCCGCTCGCAGGAGCCGCAAATCGAAGCCCGTCGCCGCGCCTTCTCGCATAAGCACGCCGTGCGAAATACGCTCATACAATTTACTCAAATCCGTAAACAAAGAACCGCTTTCCATCGACGAAACAAAAACTAGAATAACTGAGTAAGTTGCGAAGCCATCCTGCACGTTCGCACTCCCTGTCTTTCGTGCCCCAGCAGAAGCTCGACTTGCGCATCATGTGCATCCGTTCCCACTCGATGGCCTGCCGTTGTCTCATCCTCGCCCAGACCCGCAAAAGAGAACAGATAAGAGCTATTGGACGTAGCCCCCCATCGGGTTTACCTATGAACACGATCAGCGTCGCCCACCTCAATGGTAAAATGGGGGACTCCTCCCAAATCATAAGCACATCAATTAGACGCACAAGGTACGAGTCGTCCAACAACATCCACGAGCCAGGGTTAACGCAATCGCAGCCCAATCCAAGATTGTGTTGAAAACGTCCCAAGGCCCAATTAAGTAGAGGCAGCTCCGGCCGGTCCAGGATGGCCCCCGACGCCTGGATGCGCTGCAGCTGGGAAATCGAAGACTTAGCATCCAGCCAATAAGCCTCCCACTCCTTCTGCAGAGCTGCTACTGCTGCATCTCCTTGAAGCGGATACCCAGATTTCCCCAGCGGTCCAACCACGGGCACATTGTCACGTGCATACGCATGGGCTGCGGCACCACCGTTCGAAACAGCGTTCTTGGCCCACCGAGTCCATCGCCTCCAGTGTTCCTGAGCAGCTTTACGAAGAACGTTCGTGCTGGTCGCCTGGATCCGGCTCAACACGTCCAAAAACTCTGTTCCCCCAGCAATCGCAACTTGATGCACAAATGCCAGCGTCAGCCCAGCCTCTTGGAACTCCGACCCAAATGCGTCATCTGACAGCGTCCCCAAGACATCGACGAGCCGCAACACCTCGGTAGGCGCCCCGCCCTCTCGGCGCGAGCCGTCCGTCGGGACCGCCCGACACAAGTCTTCACCATCTACGCCTAAACGTAAGCCTCCGGCCGCAAGCCACGCGGACTTCACCTTAGATAACGTAGAATACAGTTGTCGCCAAGCCCGGGACTGCGCCGTACAATGTGCACCCCACTGCCTCCGAATCGTCTCCGAGAGAGGGGCCGTCCATGTCGCAAGCCCCCTGCTCCTCCCGACGTACTGCTGCTGTCCCCTTCCTACGATATCTAATTGCCAGCAAAGCTCCAACTCCATGTTCGTCAGCCACTCCCCCCAAGCATCCTCCAGGCCTAGCTGACATGGAACTTCACCTGCCTCCCAACCCCAATCTACACGCAGTGGCTGCCGGTGGCAACCAATGTTCGGAGAAGTCGGAAAAGGCTTCCAACGCGCCCGTACCTGAACAGGAAGATCCATGCTAACGCCTTTGAGGACTAACTCAACAGGAGAATGTGGGGAAACTGGCGCCTCCGATAATACCCTGACGCTCTCCACACACGTGTCCAGCCCACGACTCACCAGGAAAAATTCGATCACCCGCGGAGGCCCGTTCGAAGGGTGGCAAGTCGGCTCCCTGGTCGCTACCACTGCGGCCCCCGTACCTGTACACCAATGCGCTAAGCCAGGATCGCCGGCAGCCATCTTGAAATCCCGCGTGATAATCCACGGAACGTCGAGGTGCTGCACAGAGGACCCCAGCTTCCGCAACAACGCCAAATTGTTCCTGGTGCACTCCTCCCCGTCGTAGCCATAAAGTGAAATAGCAATGATCCCACGTGGAACGACAGCAAGCGCACGGGTGGCAACAACACGCCCAGGAAATCCACGGCCTAAATATTCACGGAGATTGGGCACAGCACGCTGGTTCACGTAAGCGGCCGATCCCACCAAGACGCCTGAACTCACTGCGCACGCATGGCCCCCAGTGCGGACACCTGGAACAAGGCGAGCAGCAACTCCACGTTGCCGGAACCAGGCCCCAACTGACTGCACCTCCTGCTGGCTCCTTAGCTTAAGCTCCTGGCCAGCCCAAAGGTGGGGCCGCCCACCCATCGCCTCAACCTTAGATTGCTGGAGACGCCACTCAACAACATCCTGATATGAAGACCATGCATTGGCATTGCATGTAAAGATGCGCCAAGGCCGGCACTTTCGATCGGCCTTCGGAGGCCGAGTTCTCAGGGCCTGTGTCCGGTGATCTCCGCCGACAGGGTTACCCCAACCGTGGTTTCTTAAGTCCCGTCTTGGTGAGGGCCTCGGCAAAGCGGACCCGGGCGGCTGCCTGATCCGCAGCCCGATCCCAGGAGGCTGCACGCATGAGCTGATCGATCTCATCGGAACTCGGATCCGCATCGTCGTCCATAGCATCAGCAGCAGCAGCAGCAGAACGAGGGCTAGCAGGGACTGGTACCTCCCTGGCCATGGCTGGTGCAACGAATGCCTGCCGGACCTGGCCCTGCAGCATGGCCAACAAGTGGCGCCAGTCCTCGGAGCCCTGAACCTCGTCCAGCCACGCCTTAAATTCAGAAGTAAGCTCCTGACCAGGAGCAGGGGCGAACGAGAGGGACGGCTCGACCACTTTGCCTCCTCCTGCTCCCCCACATCCTCCGGCTGCTGCTGCCACTCCTTCTCCTCCAGCTGCTGCTGCCAGCTGCCGCTGCAAACTTTGCTTGGCCTCCTCCTCCAACTTCTGGACCTTGGCTGTCGCAGCCGTCGCATCCGCCAGAGCCTTAGCCCGCTCATCCTCCAAGGCCTTCTTGGCCTCCTCCACCTCTTGCTGCTTGGCCTCGGCCACCGAGGCAAGGCGAAACGCCGTCGCCTTAGCAGCAGTGAGGCGCTGAGTGATTCTGAGCGCCTGGGCCTCGGGCGGCTTGGACTCCAGCACCTCCTTGGCCAAGGCTGCCACCTTCGCATCAGCCACGGCGCGGTCCTCTTCGGAGACGGCGAAACGGCTGGCCTTCTTCCAGAAGTCCAACCTTGCCTGAAGATCATTGGTCGCCGAATTCGCCCCTTCGCCTCCCCCACCCCCGGTTCCGGATGCCGAAGGGGAGACCACTGACGGGGGAGATGCAATCCCCTTGGCGAGATCATCGACCTTCTTGGTGAGGGCGGCCAGGAGCTTTCCTGGGTCATTCCAGGCCCCTTTGGGCCCTTTAGGCCATTTGGGTGACTCAGTTTTTCTGCCCGCTGCCACCGCCTCCTCATGGGCCTTATTTGCAGCCGCCACCACTTTTTGGGGAGCCGAGGCCCCACACTTACATATAATGCGGCGTGCCCAATTGCCATCGCGATGGCACTGGCCGCACGACCACAACGGTTCTTTAGGCCCCAGGAGGACCACACGCTGCTTGCCACCAGCGCCGCCAGCCATGCCCCCGCGGGAGGCACGGTGCCAGCGAGTGTCGATCTCACCTCCTCCTCCTCCTCCTCCTCCTCCTCCTCCTCCTCCTCCTCCTCCTCCTCCTCCTCCCGCCTCCTCCTCCTCCTCCTCAACCTCCCTCCTCCTCCCGCCTCCTCCCGCCTCCTCCCGCCTCCTCCCGCCTCCTCCGCCTCTCCTCCTCCTCCTCCTCCTCCTCCTCCTCCTCCTCTCCTCCTCCCATCCCTCCTCCTCTCCTCCTCCTCCTCTCCTCCTCCCTACCTCCTCCTCTTCCTCCTCCTCTTCCTCCTCTCCTCCTCGCTCCTCCTCCTTCCTCCTCCTCCTTCCTTCTCCCTCTCTACCTCTTTTATGACTCTTCACTCTCTCCTCTCTCCCTATCATATATTCTCGTCTCCCCTCTTCTCTCTCTTCTCTCTCTCTCTCTCTCCTTCTCCCCTCCTTCTCTTCTTTCTCTCTCTCTCTCTCGCCTCTCGCTACTCTCTCTCTCTCCTCTCTCCTGCTCTCCTCTCTCCTCTCTCCTCTTCCTCTCTCCTCTCTCCTCTCTCCTCCCTCCTCCTCCTCTCCCTCCCTCACTCCTCCCCTCTCCCGTTCATCCTCCTTCTCTCCTCTCTGCCGCCTCCTCCTCCTCCGCCTCCCCTCCTCCTTCGTTCCCCTCCTACTACCTCTCACTCCTCAGCTACTCCTCCTACTCCTCTCCTCCTCCTCTCCTCCCCTCATCCCCTACTCCCCTCCTCGATCCTCTCCTCCTCCTCCTCTACCTCCTCTTCTCCTCCTCTCTCCTCCAATCCTCATCTTCCGCCTCAACTCCTCCTCCTCCATCTCCTCCTCCCCTCCTCCTCCTCCTCCTCCTCCCCTCCCCCCCCACCCACCCCACCTCCTCCTCCTCCTCCTCCTCCTCCTCCTCCTCCTCCTCCTCCTCCTCGGCAATTCTGGAGGGAGTGCTGTCGTAGTCTCGGTTGTAGGTCCTAATGTGCCGATGGTCCTGTCCACCTCCATCTCCGCGGCTGCCACATCATGGGGGCCCTAGCTACTAGCCATGGCGTGCACGCGCTGGCCCCACCAGCCCTTGCAACCGAGCCGAGACTTCCGCGTGATAGCTTCCGCCCTCTTGTTTGGCCAGACCGTTTGCTCTTGGGGCTGCCTTCACAACTCTTTCCGGGAGCCACCAGGAGTGAGGTGGAAACCATCGGGGTCACGAAGGGTTTCCGCGATTCTCAACTCTGGCGGCGACAAGACTCGCATGCAGGCCGCGAGTCTGTCTATCCCGGTGCCCGACTGTCGCAGGGCGTCTCGTAGGCGGCCCTGCAGCGGCGCAGGGGTGCGTCCTCGATCCCTGGCTGGCAGACGAAACACCACCCAGCCTGCGAGTACCAATCCAATGATGATGTTGAAGGCCCATACTGCCGCGTCTGCTACCCAGGCGCATGCCGCGTGAGGGAGCTGCTGACCCCAGGCCCCGGCTGCGTCCCTACGCAAAGCTATGCCAGGATCGCTTCCAATGCCGTTACAGCAGGCCGAGCCCCCCGGAAACCCTCCCGCCAGAAGGCCTCGTCCAGCCACCACGGGGGCATGCGCAGCATCCCAAGCCCTCCGCCTGGGGAGGAAGATCAGGAGGAGACCCACCTCTATATGAGAAAATAATCGCCGAGAGTATAATCGACGCAATGTCCCCACCTGCACGGGGCCACCGTTGCGCACCGTGGGCACCCCTGAAGCCGCTAGAGTGGCCAACACTATGACGATGCAGCGCGACTGCCCTTGGCAGTAATGAGTGTCACCAGGGCGGATTGGGACGGACCGATTGCGAATTCCAGATTTCACAATGAAGGGGTGGTGGTCTGACTTGGGGGGTCTGATTTGAGCTATCTTGGAGGTTCATCCTCCTCATCCTCTACCTCCACCTTTGCCCTCCCCCTCCCTCTTCCCCCTCCCCCCAGCGTGCTGAAGCACATGCGGCTCGAGGCCCATGCGGATCATTTCGCTTAGCGATGGACCCCAAGTAGCGTCCAGTGATTGCTCGACGCGATTGGGGGGCTCCGAATTCTGTCGCGGTTCGTTTGAAGTTGATGTCGGACGGCGAGACTCGACGAATGTGTCGGGCACAGCTACACGTCGGCCGACTTCCTGCCCATCTCCTCCTGGTGCGTTGCGCAGATGCTCGAGTTCTAGCAGGCTGGCCTGGGCACGTGCCGATCGGTGTCACGCATGACCTTCCTCTGGCAGGTCCTCGACCCGGCTGTTGTGTGTTTGTATGATGCACGACTGTGCCTGCGGGATATCCGTACGGGTGGTGCAGCAGTCCGGCGCTTACCCTTCTCCTCCTGCTGCGTGTGAAACTACTGCTGTTGCTTGCGGCGTGGGGACATTTCCATGATGTTGTTTCGCGCTCTTGCTACTCACCGCACGTGCGGGAAAGTTCCGAGGAGCATGAGGCGTGCCCAGCAAGGTGAAGATAGCTCCCGAGCTACGTCAAGTGCTCCAGCGGAAATGGCCACCCGCCCGTCGCCTGCGACAGACCAAAGATGGCCACATCTCCAGCACACCTCTTGCGCCGGCGGCTAGGCAGGGTATAACTGCGCTGGCGAAGGGCCAACTACATGGGGGCAGCGCTGTAGCGAACTTAGGGGGCCACATGTGAACCCTACCCCTACCCCCCGCGATTTTTCAGGGGAGGGTGGGGTTCACTCCGCTCGGGAGCTCCCGAACGAAGTGAACCCCACCCTCCCCTCGGAAATCGTGGGGGGCAGGTCCCCTCGGAAATCGTGGGGGGTAGGGGCAGGGCTCACATGTGGCCCCCTAGACCTGTGCCACCATGCAGGGAGAGGGGGACACACACACACACACACACACACAAAACCTAGGGCTCCCAACTTCGCGCTTCGCGCTGCGCGAAGCGCGAAGCGCGAATAACTTCGCGCTCTCGCGCCGCCCTCCCAGAAGGAGAATAGGAGGACGAGGAGGAGGGGGAGAAGGAACGAGGACCGCGAAGCGCGAAGCGCGAATAACTTCGCGCCCTCGAGGGAGCCCTTGCAAAACGGCCGAACGAGAGGGGGGAGGAGTGCGGAGCCGCTCCGGGGGCACCGGCCACGCCCCCGGCGCGTGGCGGGGCCGGCCTCGCCGGGGGGCCCGCGGCGGCTGCTGCACCAGGGGGCCCTGCGACGGCGGGGCGCGGTGCGGAGACGGGGACAGCCCAGCTGGTAAGGGTGCAATCGGTCAGCAGGATGCCACAATCTCTCACACACACACACACACACATCGAGCGCTGGCAATCCTCGAGGCCAGCGTGTTTGCAGTATGGCGGAGCTCGAGCGTGCGAGAGAGCAAATGACCACGGCAATGCCGACATGGAACAGCACGACCGGCATGTACAGGCGGTGTCTAAATTCGTGTCCTCGGCAGACGCGCGTGCCTCGAGAAGGCGCGATCCGCCGACCCAGTCTGGGAGGCCTAGGACCGTCGGCCCTGGTGGCGACGGTGCGCAACCTCTCCTGCTCCTCCTCCTCCCCCATCGTCCCCCTGCTCCTGCTCCTGCTCCTCCTCCTCCTCCTCCTCCTCCTCCTCCTCCTCCTCCTCCTCCTCCTCCTCCTCCTCCTCCTGCTCCTCCTCCCCCTTCTCTTCCTCCTCCTCCTCCTCCTCCTCCTCCTCCTCCCCTCTCCTCGTCCTCCCCCTCCTCCTCCCCCTCCCCCTCCTCCTCCCAGAAGAGCCCGCTCCTCGATCCCTGGAGGGCCCCGCCCACCGCCGCGCCCCGCCCCGTGCGCGGAGAGCCCCGTGCGCTCCTCGAGGAGGTGGTCCGTGCGCCGCTGCCTCGCCGCCTGCCAGGCGCAGCACGGGCGCCAGCGGGGGGGGGCGGAGGATGGCGCGGCTCGCGGCTCCGGGTGCGCCCTCGCCGCATCTCCGACGACACGGTGCGGCACAGTGGTCCTGGGTCGTTCGTTTTCCTCCACGCCGACGCCGCCGATGCATCGGCGATGCGGCGCGGTCCTCCGACCCAATGTGCTCGGCTCCCCACCTGGGAGGCATCCACTGTCCAAGGACTCCTTCTCCAATGCCCTCACAGCACGGCAGGTTCGCGCGGCGTCGGCGCGGCGGCGGCCCCAGCGCGGGCGTTCAAGGTTGGACGCCGCCAGTGGTCCTGGATCGTTCGATATCCAGCGGCCTGGCGGTTGGAAAGCCGCCGAGCCTTCCAGGCGGAACGGTCCACGCGGTGTCAGAAACCAACACCGAGGCCATCGCGACGTGAACCTACAGTGGGGGCGCGCATCAAGAAACCATCTGCTTTTCGTAAGGGTATCCTGTGTGTCTTCGCTTCTCGCGCTGCACGGTGATTTCCCACAGCCGCTGAAGGAGCTGCTGCGTTCGGGGTGCTCCAGGTTCCCTCTGGCGCACCCCGCGCACGGGTTGCGAGGGTTTCTTGCGGCCGCGCCCAGATCTCCGACGACGTGGTACGGTACAGTGCGGGCGCGGCCGCGAGATGCCCTCGCAAGAAACCCAGCCCTGGTTTCTCCCCTCCGGTGCACCCCGCGCACGGGCTCTCAGGGCTGGGTTTCTTGCGAGGGCATCTCGCGGCCGCGCCCGCACTGTACCGTACCACGTCGTCGGAGATCTGGGCGCGGCCGCAAGAAACCCTCGCAACCCGTGCGCGGGGTGCGCCAGAGGGAACCTGGAGCACCCCGAACGCAGCAGCTCCTTCAGCGGCTGTGGGAAATCACCGTGCAGCGCGAGAAGCGAAGACACACAGGATACCCTTACGAAAAGCAGATGGTTTCTTGATGCGCGCCCCCACTGTAGGTTCACGTCGCGATGGCCTCGGTGTTGGTTTCTGACACCGCGTGGACCGTTCCGCCTGGAAGGCTCGGCGGCTTTCCAACCGCCAGGCCGCTGGATATCGAACGATCCAGGACCACTGGCGGCGTCCAACCTTGAACGCCCGCGCTGGGGCCGCCGCCGCGCCGACGCCGCGCGAACCTGCCGTGCTGTGAGGGCTTTGGAGAAGGAGTCCTTGGACAGTGGATGCCTCCCAGGTGGGGAGCCGAGCACATTGGGTCGGAGGACCGCGCCGCATCGCCGATGCATCGGCGGCGTCGGCGTGGAGGAAAACGGGATCCACATCGAGCCGCACCGCAGATGCATGGGCGATGCGGCGCGATCCTCCGACCCCCCATCTGGGAGGCCTAGAAGAAAGAACCCCTCGATAAGGAACCCAGGGTCTGGAAGCCGGTGGAGCACCAATTGAGGCTCGGCCGTGGACATCACAGCCGCCCTCATCAGGTAAGGAACCCTCCAGGGTCCGAACCCAGACATGCGACGTCCTGACTTTTTCAGGACGGCGTCCTCGGGAGTCCAGACCCTTTCCCCGGGGCTGGTTTTTCATCCTGAGCCGTTTTCTGGCGGTCCCGGGGCCCAGCGAGGGCCTCTCGAGGCCGAAAACGGCGGAAAACCACCGTCCTGAACTTTCAACGACGCGGTCATGTCTGGGAAGCCTCCTGGGCACACGCCTCAACGAACGCCCCCACCCGTAGCTTCAGCCCGCGTGTTCTCCCAGACGTGGCCCCCTCGGGCCCGCACGCGGGCCCGGGGACCATCAAGAATCGATCCTCGGGCGACACACTGCCCCCCCCCACGCAGAGGTCGGGGGTCAAACAAAACAGAACAAAGCACGAAACGAGACACAAAAAGCGCAAAACAGAAAACATTGAGCACAGCATAACACCACGCACAAGACACAAAACACACAACATCAAACAACACATGAAGCAAAACACGAAACAAAGCACAAACCATCAAGCAAAGCATAAAACAAAACACAAAAACACAAAGGACCCCTCGGCGGCTCTCGGGGCCTCCCCAGACCCCCGACGCCGTGAATTCTTCATGACGTCGACCCCCAGCTGTCTGGACCCCTTCCCCGGGACCGGTTGTTCGTCCTGAATCGTTTTTGGACGGTCCCAAGTGCCGGCAAGGGCCCCCAGAGGCCAAAAATCATGAAAAACCTCCCGCCGTGATTTGTTCATAATACTCGAGGGAGGAGGAGGAGGAGGAGGAGGAGGAGGAGGAGGAGGAGGAGGAGGAGGAGGAGGAGGAGGGTCGGCCTCTCGTGGCACCACGCCGCGGCCTCCGCGCGGGGGGCCCCGGGCCGGGCCCGGCTCCTGCGGCCAGGCCGGGGAGGCCGGCGCGCGCGGCGGGGGCCCGGCCAGCTACCCAGACCCCCGACGTCGTGATTTTTTCACGACGTCGACCCCCAGAGGTCTGGACCCCTGCCCCCGGACCGGCTTTTCGTCCTGAATCGTTTTTTGACGCTCCCGAGGCCCGTTGAGGGCCCCCGGAGGCCGAAAATCAGGAAAAACTTCCCGTCATGATTTTTTCATTACTCGAGGGGGTCTGGGTAACGCGCCCCGGAGCACCTCGGCGCGCCGGCCTCTCCCCGAGGCTGGCCGGGCCCGTCCCGGGCCCCGGGCCGGCGCAGGTGCGCCCTCACGAACCCAGACCCCCTCGGGTCATGAAAAAATCCCGACGGGAGGTCTTTCTATATTTTCCGCCTCGGGGGGCCCTTACCGGCCCTCGGGGCCGTCAACAAACGACTCGGGATGAAAAACCGGTCCGGGCGAATAGGTCCGGACCTCTGGGGGCCGCGTCATGAAAAAATCGTGACGTCGGGGGTCTGGGACGAAAGGAAAACCGGAGGAAAACGCAAGGAGAACCTAAGGAAAACCCGAGGAGCACGGAGCCCCTCCCCAACGAAAAGGGGTCCTTCTGCCCAGACCCCCGACGTAATGAATTTTTCATTACGTCGACCCCAGAGTTCTCGACCCCTTCCCCAGGACCCGCTTGTCATCCTGAGTCGTTTTTTGACGCTCCCGAGGCCCGGTAAGGGCCCCCAGAGGCTGAAAATAGCGAAAAGCCTCCCGTCGTGATTTTTTCATGACTCGAGGAGGTCTGGGGAGCCCCTCCCCAACGAAAAAAGGGGTCCTTCTGCAGCGCCCCGACCGTATGTCTGGGCGCGCGGGCGCCGCATAATGCCGGGCGCCGGACGGGCCCCCGGCCGTGGGGGCGTCGAGGGGGGCGGCGAGGGTGGCCAGCCGCCGGCCCCCGAAGAAGCAAAGAATGCAAAACAAAAACAACAAAAAAAACAAAAAAACAAAGAAAAAAAGGCCCCCTCGAGCTATGCAAACATCGCGACGGGAGGTTTTTGTTCCTGCTTCCTGGCCCCGGGGGGCCCCTGAGGGCGCCCTCGGGACCGTCCAAAAACGGCTCAGGGCGAAGAACCGGGCCTGGGGAACAGGTCGAGACTTCCAGGGACCCAGACCCCCGACGTCGTGATTTTTTCACGACGTCGACCCCCAGAGGTCTGGACCCTTTCCCCATGACCGGCTTTGCATCCTGAATCGTTTTTTGACGCTCCCGAGGCCCGGTGAGGGCCCCCGGAGGCCGAAAATTAGGAAAAACATCCCGCCATGATTTTTTCATTACTCGAGGGGGTCTGGGGAGGCCGAAGATAGCGAAAAACCTCCCGTCGCGATTTTCTCACGGCGCCAAGAGGTCTGGGCTGGGGAAGGGGTCGAGACTTCCAGGGGGCCCCGCAATAATCTGCTCTTTCGAGCATCGTCCAGCACTGTACGGACGATATAAGCTCAAATCTTCACACGGGCTCGACATGCAGCGCGGCCCCGAACGGCAATAAAACGCACTCCGACGGCGCTGGCAGAATCTACGGAATTCCATTGACCATCGGTCTAACGGAATTGAGCAGCGTCGTCATGCACTCGAAGGGAAGCCCCGTCCCTTTGAGAACGAGCTGGCAAGTCCCAGGAGGGGGGGCCCCGCACCGAAAAAAGCACGACGTCGGATCTCTGGGCCCCAGGGGCTGGCGCAGGTGCGCGCCCGCCCGGGCCTGGCCAGGGAGGCGCTCGGGCTCCGCGGCCCGGGCCCGGGTGCTGGGGCCCGCCGAGAGCAGGGACCCAGGAGGTGCACCCAGACCTCCCAGACCTCCTCGAGCCATGAAAAAATCACGACGGGAGGCTTTTCGCTATTTTCAGCCTCTGGGGGCCCTTACCGGGCCTCGGGAGCGTCAAAAAACGACTCAGGATGACAAGCGGGTCCTGGGGAAGGGGTCGAGAACTCTGGGGTCGACGTAATGAAAAAAACATTACGTCGGGAGTCTGGATGTGTATATATAAATATATCTATATATAGAGCATATGTAACATAAACAACATATGTAATATATGTAACATATATAACATATATAACATATATAACATATATAACATATATAACATATATATGTGCTAAATATACATACATATGTATAATAAGAAAGAAAGAAAGAAAGAAAGAAAGAAAGAAAGAAAGAAAGAAAGAAAGAAAGAAATAACAAAAACAAAAAAACAAAAAACAAAAAAAAACACGGAGCGGCGACTTTTTCGCTCTGTTCGGCCCGTGGGAGGGGGGGGCCCTCGCCGGGCCCTAGCGCCGCCAGGGCCAGAAAACGGCTCGGGGCGAAGAGCCGGTCCTAGAGGGAACGGGTCGGGACTTCCGCGGGCGCCGTCGTGCAAAAATCAGCACGTCGCATGCCCAGGTCGACCCCCGACGTCGTGATTTGTTCACAGCGTCGACCCCCAGAGGTCTGGACCCCTTCCCCGTGACCGGCTCTTCATCCCGAGGCGTTTTCGAACGGTCTCGAGGCCCGGTGGCGGCCCCTGGAGCTAAAAAGAGCGAAACACTTCCCGTCGTGATTCTTTCACAGCTCGGGGGGGGTCTGGGTATTGAACGGTCTCGAGGCCCGGTGAGGGCCCCTGGAGGCCAAAGAAATAGCGAAAGACTTCCCGTCGTAACTATCTCACAGCTCGGGGTTGGGTCTGGGTGCCTCTGGGCGCGCGGGCGCCGTATATGCCGGGCGCAGGAGGGGCCCCCCGGCCAGGGGCGCCGACAGGAGCAGCGAGGTGGCCCGCCGCCGTCCCCCCGAAGAAGGAAAGAGTGCAAAACAATACAAAATCGGGGAAACGTAAGACTCCTCCTCCTCCTCCTCCTCCTCCCTCCTCCTCCTCCTCCTCCTCCTCCTTCTCCTCCTCCTCCTCCTCCTCCTCCTCCTCCTCCTCCTCGGCGCCGCGCACAGTCTCCGGGATGGCCTGCGGCAGCTTCCCGGGTGGAGGGCGGCTCGCTTCTCAGCAGGCGGACCTCGCCCCAGCGCCGCGCATAGCTCGGGGAGACGTCAGACCCGGGTACGGGGGACTCGGAAATCCCCGACGAGGTCGTCAAAAAAATGACGAGGCCGAGCCTGCATTTTGACGAGGCCTCCCGCTGCAGACCTCCAACGAAACTCCCACTCGTCAAAATCCGAGTCGCGGTCGTCAAAAAACGATGGCGAACCCGAGTCCTGGCAAACCCGGGTCTTACGCTCCCCCGACAAAAGAAAGCACGGCCCCAGACCTCCTCGCGCCGTGGAAAAATCACGGCGGGAGGTTTTTCGCTATTTTCGGCCTCCGGGGGCCCTCACCGGGCCTTCGGGAGCGTCAAAAAACGACTCAGGACGAGGAACCGGTCCGGGGGCAGGGGCCCAAACCTCTGGGGGTCGACGCTGTGAAGAAATCACGACGTCGGGGGTCTGGGGCCCTCGCGCGGCCCCCGCGGCGCCCGAAGGCGAGGCCAGCTGGTCCAAAGACCGAAACAGCGCAGACGAGCGCGAATTGAAGGGGCCCTGGGACACACAAATAAATACACACAAATAAAAATATGCTCCATATTTTCCCATATCTTCTGGGTTTTTGTCGTCCCGCCCGATTCCCATATTTTCCTACATTTTCTAGGGAATCGACGATTCATTGTGTCTGTGTGTTTTTTTTTCCCTCCTGACAAATGCTCAAAGCAACGCCGAGCCAGGGGCGCCGGCAGGGCGCCTGCCGCCTGGCAGGGGCAGGGGGGCCCGCCGGCTGCCGCCGGCGGGCGGGAGGCCGGCCAGCCCGTCCCGGCAGCGGGGTGCGGGCGAGTGGCCCGAGCCCCAGAGCAGAGCAGATTTTCAGCGCAGAGCTGAGCAGATCTTAAGGCCAGTCTCTGGACAGCAACTTCCGGAGGCGCTGCGAGAGTAAAGAAGTCTCGCTGATCCCCTCCTGCCCCCTATCCTGAGCCCCAGACCCCCTCGCGTTGCGAAAAAAGCTCGAAAACGGCAGGCCCCCGCGGGGCTGCCCAGACCCCCGACGTCGTGATTTTTTCACGACGTCGACCCCCAGAGGTCTGGACCCCTTCCCCAGGACCGGCTTTGCATCCTGAGTCGTTCTTTGACGCTCCCGAGGCCCGGTGAGGGCCCCCGGAGGCCGAAAATTAGGAAAAACATCCCGTCATGATTTTTTCATTACTCGAGGGGGTCTGGGCCTGCGGCTCGTGCTCAGCAGCGGGGTGGCCCAGACCCCCTCACATTGTGAAAAAATCACGGCGGGAGGTGTTTCGCTATTTTCGGCCTCCGGGGGCCCTCACCGGGCCTTCGGGAGCGTCAGAAAACGACTCAGAACGAAAAACCGGTCCGGGGGAAGGGGTCCAGACCTCTGGGGGTCGACGTCGTGAAAAAATCACGACGTCGGGGGTCTGGGGCCGCGGCCAAAGGGGGGGGTGGCCGGGCGCAGACGGGGCAGAGGGGATGGGGAGAGGGGGCAGGAAGAAGAGGGCGGGGAAGGGGGGGGGGGGCCAGGGCAGAAAGGGCAGGGCGGGGCAGAAGAGACACGGGGGGAGAGGAGGAGGACTGTCTTGTCCACGAGGAGCGGCGCCGTG
>CAUYUJ010015697.1:154178-159178 GCA_963575745.1 Prorocentrum cordatum | reverse complement strand
GCACTGGGACCTTCGGTGGGGCTCCGTATGGGGCCACGAAACGCTGCAGTGGGTGGGTGAAACGCAGGGGGGAGGAAGAGGAGGGCCACGAAACGATGTACTGGGTGTGCAGGACGCATGCGGACGGTAGTACTGGGACCTTCGGTGGGGCTCCCTATGGGGCCACGAAGCGCTGTACTGGGTGTGCGGGACGCATGCGGACGGTGGAAGAGGAGGGGGAAGAGGAGGAGAGAAGGAGAACGCGGGGACCGTCTCTTCAAAACGAAGACCCAACACCACAGGATGGGCAGGAAAAAACTCAGAAAACATAAAGAAAAACCTAACAAACCAAAGAAATGAAACGTTGGGAGCCGAAAAATAGCCAAACGCCTTATGAACAAACAAAAATTATCCTGGCGAAAGTCCCAACCATATGCAGTTGTGGGCACCGTAATTGTGAATATCTGTTTCGGTGAAGCTCCGTATGGGGCCACGAAACGCTGCACTGGGCGGGGGGGAACGCTGTACTGTGTGGGTGGTGTGCCGCATTGGGATTCCGGGACGCATGCGGACGGTTCCATCGAGGGTTTCGGTGGAGCCCCCTATGGGGCCACGAAGCGCTCTACTGACCGAGTGAAAATGCCAAATCGGGTTACCGTGACGCATGCGGACGGTCCCACTGGGGGCTTCGGTGGAGCCCCCATCTGGGGCAACGAAACGCTGCACTGCGCGGATGAAAATGCCAAATTACATTTCCCGGACGCATGCGGCCTTCGGTGGAGCTCCCGATGGGGCCACGAAGCGCTGTACTGGGTGGGTGAAACGCACGGAGGAGGGGAGGAGGGCCACGAAACGCTGTACTGGGTGTGTGGGGCGCATGCGGACGGTAGCGCTGGGACTTGCGGTGGGGTTCCTTATGGGGCCACGAAACGCTGTACTGAGAGTGCGGGACGCACGCGGACGGTACCACTGGGACCTTCGGCGGGGCTCCTTGCGGGGCCACGAAAAGCTGTAGTGGGTGGGTGAAACGTAGGGAGGAGGGGGAGGGGGGCCACGAAACGCTGCACTGGGTCTGCGGGACGCACGCGGAAGGAAACACTGGGACCTTCGGTGGGGCTCCCCACGGGGCCACGAAACGCTGTACTGGGTGTGCGGCTCGCATGCAGACGGAAGCACTGGGACCTTCAGTGGGGCTCCCTACGGGGCCACGAAGCGTTGTACTAGGTGTGCGGGACGCATGCGGACAGTAGCATTGGGACCTTCGGTGGGGTTCCCTATGGGGCCACGAAACGCTGTACTGGGTGGGTGAAACGCAGGGAGAAGGGGGAGGAGGGCCACGAAACGCTGTACTGGGTGTGCGGGACGCATGGGGACGGTAACACTGGGACCTTCGGTGGGGCTCCCTATGGGGCCACGAAGCGCTGTACTGGGTGTGCGGGACGCATGCGGACGGTAGCACTGGGACCTTCGGTGGTGCTCCATTATGGGGCCACGAAGCGCCGCACTGGGTGCGCGGGACACATGCGGACGGTAGGGAGGAGGGGGGGCACGAGAGGAGGAGAACGCGGGGACCGTCTCTTCAAAACGAGGACCTCTTCTTCGGTTGAGCTCCCTATGGGGCAACGAAGCGCTGCACTGGGTGGGGGGAGCGCATGCGGGCGGTAGCACTAGGGTCGTCGGCTGGGTTCCCTATGGGGCCGCGAAACGCTGTACCGGGTGGGCGAAAATACCAAATTGGGCGCGTGGGACGCATGCGGACGGTCCCACTGGGGGTTTCGGTGGGGCTCCCTATGGGGCCACGAAACGCGGTACTGTGTGGGTGAAAATGCCACATTGGACGTGCGGAACGCATGCAGATGGTCCCACTAGGGGATTCGGTGGAGCTCCCTCTGGGGTCACGAAGCGCTGTACTGGGTATGTGAAAATGCCAAATTCGGCTTAAGGGGAGCACGCGGAGGGTCCCAGTAGCAACAGCAAGGAGGGGGCAAAAAGGAAAGAGGAACGATGATTTGCGCTGCGAGTGGCGATTCAGCTTGCGCCATGGCTTGCGCCAGCCACTCCAACACTGGTTAACAATGAATTCCGCCATGGGTTGCGCCATAAACAGCGCCACGTACCACCCCCTTGAAAGAACAAATCGTGGATACCCCCACGGGGGGACGTACAGTTGCGAACTGGTGTCAGACACAAATTTCGTGGAACCCTGAAAAGAAGCGGGATGTTGGGAGAATGGGGCGGACGGATAGTAAGAACTGCAACCGTGTCGAGAGGAGCACGGGGATGTGGAGTGGATTGGGAGGGAGTGGGCAAGAGTAGGGTTTCAGGAGGAGGAGCGGCAAGGAGTGTAAAAGAGGAGCCGTGCGGAGTGTTGAGGAGCGGGGGGCGCACGGAGGAATCTGGAGGAGGGACTGAGCATGCGTTGGGAGAACTGCGGTGCGGAATGCGAGCGGGACGAGGTGGAGATTGTCGGGGTGGGATGGGGCCACGAGGGCAGCGACGGGGCCGCTGAGGGCAGAAACGGGGCCACGAAGGGCAGAGAGGGGGCCACGAAGGGCGACAGCGGGGCCACGAAGGGCATGCATACGGGACCACGACGGGCGCGAACGAGCGGGGGCCACGAGGGGCAGACATATATGGGGCCAGAGAGGGCGACAGCGGGGCCACTGAGCGCAGAAAGTGGGCCACGAAGGGCGCGAGGGGGCCGCGAAGGGCGACAGCGGGGCGACGAAGGGCATGCATATGGGGCCACAAAGGGCGCAAACGAGCGGGGAGGCCGAAGGGCATTTAATCAGGGGCCACAGAGGGCAGCGACGGGGAAGCTGAGGGCAGCACCTGGGCCACGAAGGGCAGAGAGGGGGCCACGAAGGGCGACAGCGGGGCCACGAAGGGCATGCATATGGGGGCCACGACGGGCGCGAGCGAGCGGGGGCCACGTAGGGCATTCGCATATGGGGCCACAAAGGGCGATAGCGGGGCCACCGAGGGCAGCAAAGGGGCCACGAAGGGCAGCGAGAATGCCACGAAGGGCGACAGCGGGGCTACGAAGGGCATGCGTATGGTTGCGAGGAAGTCCACAGCGCGAGCGCGATTCCCCAATAAACTGTTAGGAAATATCAGGCGGGAGTCGCGATTCGGTGGTAAATTGCAAGCAAGTCCCCAGCGAAAGCGCGATTCTTCAATACATTGTCAGGAAGTATCAGGCGGGAGCTGTTGCTGGCGCGGGCCACGACGGGCGCGAACGAGCGGGGGGCCCGAAGGGCATACGTATAGGTGGCCACAGACGGCAGCGACGGAGCCGCTGAGGGCAGAAACGGGGCCACGAAGGGCAGAGAGGGGGCCACGAAGGTTGACAGCGGGGCCACGAAGGGTATGCATATGGGGCCATGACGGGCGCGAACGAGCGGGGGCCACGAAGGGTATTCGTATATGGGGCCACAAAGGGCGACAGCGGGGCCACTGAGGGCAGAAGGGGCCACTAAGGGCAGCGAGGGGGCCACGAATGGCGACAGCGGGGCGACGAAACGCATGCGTATGAGACCACGAAGGGCGCGAGCGAGCGGGGGCCACGAAGAGCATTTAATCCGGGGCCACAGAGGGCACCGACGGGGCCGTTGAGGGCAGAAACGGGGCCACGAAGGGCAGAGAGGGGGCCACGAAGGGCGACAGCGGGGCCACGAAGGGCATGCATATGGGGCCATGACGGGCGCGAACGAGCGGGGGCCACGAAGGGCATTCGTATATGGGGCCACAAAGGGCGACAGCGGGGCCACTGAGGGCAGCAAAGGGGCCACGAAGGGCAGCGAGAGGGCCACGAAGGGCGACAGCAGGGCTACGAAGGGCATGCGTATGGGGCCACGACGGGCGACTGCGAGCGGGGGCCACGAAGGGCATATAATGCGGGGCCACAATGGGCAGCGACGGGGCCACTGAGGGCAGCAACGGGGCCACGAAGGGCAGCGAGCGAAGGCGACCGCGGAAACAGTACGGGCAGCGAGGGGCATCGAAGGCGGGCAAAGGGCAGCGAGCGGCGACTGCAGTCCCTAACGGGCTGGTCGGGCGAGCAGGCCCAGACGGGCGGGTCGAGCGGGCGGACCGTTGAAGCGCAAATCCTGCTTGAACCGCCAGGTAATCCGCCGATCCGGCGTGTGAGTTTCAAGGAGTCTCAGCTACAGCCTCGAGGCTGAGCCTCAGCCTCTGGGGGGGGTGCCTGGGTGGCTCTGCCGGGGAAGGGGGGGTGGGGGGGGGGGGGTGCGAGTTTCCGGCGGATGCGTTTTTTGACACCCCTCACAAGGATCGTGGCCTCCGAGGGGGTTCCGAACTCGAGTACCACCCCTCCCGCACCAAGAGGCTCCGAGGAGGCCTCCAAGAGGCCCCAAGGGGCGCAGAAGAGGCCCCCAAGAATCCCCAAGAGGCTCCCAAGAGACCCCCAAGAGGCCCTCTAGTGGCCCCAAGAGGCCCAAGAGGCCCCCAAGAAGCCCCAAGAGGCGCCCAAGAGGCCCCCAGAAGTCCCTGCCAACCACGAGATCCCAACCAGCATCCATGAGGCCTCTGACCCACCACCCACGCACGGTGGCGGGATAGGCCGACGGCCACTGGATCCGCCGCCCCCTGCTTGCAGGGGTGCACGGCGTGCTGGACGTTTCAGGTTTTGGTTTTGGTTCTTTTTCTAAAAGAACTCCCCAGTGGGCTTCGGCCCGTCCCGCCGGCCACCCGGAAAGGATGCCCAGGAGCTCAATTCCCCAATTTCCTGCCACAAACGGTTCCAAGATGGCCTCCAAGACGGCCAAGATGGCCCAAGATGGCCTCCAAGATGCCTCCAAGACGGCCAAGATGGCCTCCAAGACGGGTAAGATGGCTCCAAGATGCCTCCAAGACGGCCCAAGATGCCCTCCAAGACGGCCAAGATGGCCCCAAGATGCCTCCAAGATGGCCCAAGAGGCCTCCAAGACGTTCTCCAGGAGAGCACGAAGAGGCCAAAATCATTGGTTTTCCTTAGGTTTTTGAAGGTTTTTTGCGTTTTC
>CAUYUJ010015697.1:138686-154078 GCA_963575745.1 Prorocentrum cordatum | reverse complement strand
GCCTCTCACTGTCAGCAGCGACGGCTGGGAAATCGCTGCTGCATCCACCATGCCACTGAGGCAAGGAGGTAAAGCCACGAAGGTGGCAGGATACTATTAGTCAGAAGAACCCGACTCAGCATCCAGGTCCCTCCTTCCCTCACTGCCGCTCCGAGCGGCTTCAAGAAGGCGGAGGGACTTAGAAGCGACGCTGAGCTCTCGGGCCTGACGGGCCTGACGGACCTCCTCCTCCGAGGGGGGGGGGAGGCTCGACCGAGGAAGCAGGGACCGCCTCCTCCTCCACCGAATGGTTCCCAGCTGGGGCCACCACGGCCCTGCTGCACGAGGAAGGCTCCTCGGCCTGAGAACCAAACAGAGCGCAGATCTGGTGAGTGTTCACCGTCACATCCCGCTTCCTGGGGTTCGGATGTATTCCTCGGCAGAGGTCCCTCCAAGAATACTCAGCATGCCTGGAGGGCCGATCGTTACAAAACTTCCCGAGGCCGTCCACACGTGCACCTGTGCTGTGGTAGCGGCATTTCACGCAAACAAAAAGGTGCGAACCGTCACTGCAGGAGAAAGCCAAAACACGATGCCGCAGTGAAACAAGCACACCTTCATCAAGCCTGCACCTGCCCGTGCATATACCAGGATCAGGGACACCAGACGCCCTGGAACCCAGCAAACAAACACGACAACGCCATACACCAGACCAGGGGGCCCAGTCGTGTCCAGGCTTGCCCCAGGAAAACCTGGGCTTGGGGGCAGGCGGAATGTATTCGGCATCAGATAAGTCTAGACGGGGCCACTCTAAAAGAAGCTTGGCCCCCAGTCGACACACTGATTTGGCAATGTCAATCCTCTTGCTGAGATCTTCACTGCCATTAACATCAGTCGCATGAAACGAAAGCGCAGCTTTGGCCGCCGCGTCTGCATCGTTATTGCATTTGCGACAAAACCGTTCAAACTGGTCGATGCCAGCTTCATCTAAATCTTTGTGAGCAGCGACCTTGACAATGTCCTTAATGCACGTGCCTTCTCGAGCATTGGCTTCCATGATTATGCCACTTTACACCCTCTTACCCGAGAGGCGCTCGACAGGAGGCAACTTAGAATGCTTAACCACATTCAAGCAATCTGAGAACAGGGTGGAAGGGTACTTGGCCATATTACCAGCCATGCCACGAGCTAAATATTATCCAGCCTGCGGGGTCTGAGGGTATTGAGCCCACACAGGCCCCATAACCTCCCCTAAAAGGTCCCCACTGTCGCTGTGCATCGTGATGGCCCACGACGCACGGCTAAGTTCACGAATTATGTGCCGCCTGCAAGACCCGTCGAGAAACAGCGAACCCCAGACAGCACCTTCCTGGGGAGCCTCGAAACCTTCGGGGCCCTCGAGCAGATCACGATGCCAGCGGAACACCACATTACCTTCGAGGCAGGGCCTCGGAAGGGCATCGGCGGGATGGGCGAAAGCCCCGAAGCAGAAAAAGGAGGTCCGAGTAGTCCTCAGCCTCAGTGTCTAGGGCCGCAGCAATGATCCAGTCCTTAGCAAGCTCCGCTCTCTGATCGCACACATGTGGGCATACCCACAGACGGTGGTGCAGCGAATCTGCCGCACCGCAATGGGCGCACTTAGAACAAACTTGATATCCACAGGCAATGGCGCGATCAGGAGTCCAGATGGCGTTACACGCCAGAGCTCGCACCATGCCTTTTTCACTGGAAGAAAGCTTGCTAGACGCAAGAGCGGCTCGGGGGACATCCAAGCAGAGGCGGCCTCCAGACGACCATTTGCAACCCAAATCCCTTTCCAGAGCTCTGATCATACATTCCCGACAAAAAATACACAGAAGAGCAGGGGAGGTCACTCCGAGGGGGATGTGGTACCCTCTGTCATCAATAATGGTCATGAAGTTGTCCATATGCCACCCTAACCTGACCAGGCTAAGCCTAAGGGCAGACACAGGACCCCCAACAAGACCCCAACTGATCCTGCGAAGGCCCCAGACGGCATTCCAAGAATCTCTAAGCTCCTTGAGGGCCAGGGAGTGCGGGAAGACCTTAGTCTGAGCAAGCCATATTTCTTTTCCCCACCTAAGCACAGGCGCGCAAGCCGCCCTCCAGGTGGGATCTCCAGCTAAAATACAGCAGGCAGTGAGACTCCTGCCCTGAGAAAACGGCCGCACAGTCGAGAAGGCTTGTCTCCGCACCGATAACAGGTCGTGGTCGGAAACACCCACAATGTCGGCCCCGTAGGAGCCGCCCGCAAGAGGGCCCGAGGAAAACACCCGAAGAGTTTTTCTCCCAAGGTCACCTGAAAGCCTCTTGAGCCTCTTCAGAGGCCCGCGGGCACATAGTTCCAGATCCACGACTGTGACTTGCTAAAAAATAACAAAGTAATATAAAATTAACAGAAAAACATAAACTAAAAACACAAAAAAGAAAAAAAGACAAAACAATAAATTAAAATACAATTCAATCATACAAGAAGTAAAAAAATTAAGAAATAATTAATATAAAATTTAGAAAAAAAAACAAATAAAAAAGAACAAAACATAAAAAAAAAAATAAACAAAAAGACGAACAGAATAAAAAAACTAGCACCCCACATCAGAGGCACGAATGGACTTGCCCGCCGTGTAGTCCACACCTAAGTTGACAGTAACATCCTCGATCCTGCCTGCCAGACTGCCAAGCTGCTTGCCAACCTCTCTGGCCACCGCCCTATTAGAGGAGACCGTGCACACTTTGGACAGGGCGATACTGCAGCCAAGCATGTCGGTCACAGCCGTGTGCAAGGCCTGCGAGCTGGAGACAATAGAGGCAATAACACGGTGACGAGGGCCCGTCGCAGAAATCCCCGAATCGTCGATGTAAATGTCCAGGTCACATCTGGGGGGCAAGGGAATCGAGTCGAACGCGTCGAGGGCAAAGACCCTGATGAGGGTGGTGGCGAAGCTGCAGCCCGCCACCACCCCTCGTTCAACAAAAAAGGGGCCCGTGAGGATGCCACCCAGGGAAAGGAAGCGGCCACACCGAAAGGCAAAGATGCAAAGGCGAGCAATCGGGGAGGGAAAACCGTGTCTCTGACATTGGGGCATCAACTTGACAAGGTCAATGGTCTCGTAATACTTAAGCATATCATAGAACACACTGCGCGAAACCTCTTTCGACGCTGTGCCATGCTCAGCCCGAACAGACTGCCTCCAAACGACGTCAGCAGCACCTCGATGCCCACCAGCAGCCCAGTACCTACGGGGGTGTTCTTGCTCCCAGGCGAGGGCGAAGGGGCGCCGCAGCTTCCCCCGCACCCTGTACCAGGAGCAGAACACCCCTATAGGCCTGTAGCCGCCAGTGGGCTTCGAGAGAAGCGCGAGCAGCACGGCAGAAATCTGCTCGGGCAATTCACCGAGCGCTTCCATAACTTCAAACAAGACGGCGGGCGAGTTCAACGCATCATCACACAAGTACTGAAAGTGACGACAACTGAAGCCATCATCGGCAACCGCTGAACCCCTCTTGTATTTCTCGGAGACTTCCCTGATTTCGTCGGCCGAAACTCTCGGCAGAGTCGGACCAAGAGACGGGGGGCCCCTAGAGGCTCCAGATCCCTGGCCCCAAAAGGTGGCAAACTTGAAACCTTCCGAAGCTAAAAGCGCCAGGGGATCAGACACGATGGTGCCATCAGCAGAAAGGGTGGTGGTGGCCTTCCAAGGGGACGGGTCCCTGGTAAACATGTGAACTCTTTTCGCTCCCTCATCCAGGCCAGCGCGAATCCAAGCTTGCCAACTTTGACGGGATCTCTTCTTGGCAGCAGACTGAGCATTGCTGACCGCAACGTCAATTTTGTCCCGAAGAGCCACGTCGTAACAACTACCCCCAAAGAGATCCCGACAAGGCTTGGCGACAGCACAGGCAACCTCATCAAAGAGAGGCCGAAGAGCAGCAGAAACCTCAAAATGGTGCGGAGGCTCCTGTAGCAGCGTCGTCAGCGACTTCGCCTGAGGAGTATCGCCTTGGTTCGAATCCAGGAGCGAAGCTAGGGCCCGATATTGGACGCTGAGCCACCGCACAGCATGATGTTCAGGATCACGAATAGCATGATCACGACCGACAAGCTTCTTCCAAACAAGCTGAGGGCCCTTGGATCTCGAACCAAGACAGGGGACAGACTGTCCCAAAATCGGCACAAGCTCAGCCTCGGCTTTGTCAGCCCAGGCAGCATAACAAGGCGAAAGAAGCGACGATGCGCCCCTAGCGTCACCAACAGCAACACAATGGGAGGCCTGGTCAGCAAGCTCACGCACAAGACTCCAGTCAGGGGGTGCAGGACGCGGTCCTATCACAGCCGTGGCAGGGAGAGGAGGGGGCTTCCTGAAGCTGAGACCTTTCAACTTGCCGAACGAAGCATGCAACGCAACTTGCACCGGCCTGTGGGGGCTCAAGGTAGTGTCCAGAACGACCTCACAGCTCTTGACCGTTCTACCAAGACCCCCCGAAAACACAAAGTGGTCCAGGGAAGACGGAAGGCCCTCGCCAAAATGAGTGTGCCCCTCGGCCACCACAGGCAGCTCCACCAACTTCTCAGCGAACTTCGAACTGGCTAAAGTGCCTGGATCCATGTTGTAATCCCCTCCAATACAAAACGGAAGAGAAAGGGACGACATACGTTCCCCAATAGTGGCCAGGAGATCGACATTACGCTCAGACAACCCTTCAGAGTGATGGAGATAAACCGAGCAGAGAGCGAAACGATCACCTCGCGGGAGGTGCACTATGCCAGCAGTCGCCCTGCCAACAGCAACCACCGCCCCCCCAGGGGGCTCATGAAGGCCGAGAAAGTCTCTGACAAGGATGCAAGTGCCAGCAGACGTGGAACCAGAAGCGGTACCGTGGGCCGCGGTAAAGATGCCTTTCCACCCTTGGCGAGCACACCACGCCGAGGCTTGTGAGAGATCTTCCTCCTCTCGCATCCTGTGCTCCTGACGCAAGATAATGTGCGCAGGAGTCTTGGCCATGAGCTCCTTCATGGTCGACCATCGGTTGCAATTCACCGTGTGGATGCAAATCTCAAGACTGTCCAGAAGGGCCGAGCAGTGGCCTCCAGAGGCCTCAGGGGAACCCGAGGCGACGAAACTCACCGAAGGATCCGAGGGGCCGCTGAAAAACTCAACAGGACTGCTCGGCTGCAGGTCAACGAGCACAGGATATTCATCACACGGGTTGGCAAACCCGAAAAAATGCGCCTCGCAAGAGGCAGCACTGTGAACAACTCGTGCAAAGCTGGCGATGCCAGAGGCAAGAACTCGCTTGGCCCTCCAAAGGGTGTGCTTGACTGCACCACTGAGCGACGAGTGCGATCTCTTAAAGGCAGACGGTCGCTTCACATGGGGAGGGGTCCAGCGGGAACGCCGAAAGGCAAAAGAGCTGATCCTGCGCACTGAGGCCGAGCAAGATGGTGCCCTGGTGGCGCCTAGCTCACCAGTCCCGAAAACGGGTGCCCCCAGAGGCTGGGGGAGCGTCCTAACCAAAGAGTCCAAGCTGCTTCGAGCAAAAGGTGGGTACTGCTCGAGGGATCCTCCAGTTTTGACGAACGTCCCCTGGAGGTTCCCACGGCAAGACGGCATGCCCAGACAAACCCCAGAAACAAATCCAGGGATCCAGGATGCAGCACAAGAGGAACGGAGGCCTCGAGGTCCACGGCTCCGAAAGAAAAAGACTGCCCTACTCCGTCAGCAGCGGGCTGAAGGAACCCACGAGGGCGAGCGTCGACTGCAGCTTCAGCGGGCGCGGGCTCTGCTTGCCAGCCTGGGCAACTCTCGTCTCCGCCCCAAGGTGCAAGGCCGAGGCCCAGAGCATTAAAGTCCCCTGCCGAGGGGAACGGAGAGAACATGTGCCAGGCTGGGCAAGTGAGCGTGCCGCTGGGTTGAACGTGTTCACGACGAAGGCCCCCCTGCTGAAGCTCACGCGACAGCAGGGGGAGGGTCTTGTTCAGGCTGCCCATGCTGAATGATCTTGGCGGCCCGCTGGCGTAGAGCAGCAGAAGCGGTAGCTTCAGCATCCACCTCCGTAGGCTGCGCTGCTGCTGCCGCAGGACCAGTGGCAGAATCGGCTGCGGCTGCCTCAGCACCACCACCTCCGCCATCGCCAGGAGCTGCACCTTCGTCAGTCTTCCTCTTCTTGGCCAGGCGTCCAAGATGCTCTTTGTGTGCCTCCTGGATCTTCTTGGCAGTCTCGGAGGCCTGCGCGAAAAGACGCTGTGCCAACTTTTGGATGCCCTCTCGCAGCTGGTTGCCCCTCTTCTCGAGCTCCTCCTTGTCGGCCTCCGAGAGCTCGAAATCCTCGACGCCACCGAGCAGCTCCGAGGGGTCGATGACCAGCTTGTCGGTGAAGGACCCGTCCATGATCGAAGACAGCGAACATGGCACGGCTTTGTCAACTGGCTCCTGCTGCAAGTCAGCCGCTGACGTCTGAGCATGTAGGGCGGCCACAAGTCGACGGTGCTCAGCGTCGGCCTGCTCGCACTCCTCAGTGAACTTGGTGACCAATGCACGCTGTTCCACCATCTGCGCCGACCACTCCTCGTACCTCTGAACAGCGCCCTGCAACTTCCGCTCGAGGCCGCGCAGCTTGCTGTGGGCCATGGAGACCTGGTGCTGCAGGGTGGGCTCCTTGACCGCAGGTGGAGGCTTGGCCAGCTCACGATGCCTGGCCGCTCCCAGCGCGTCGCCAGACTTGGCCAGCAACTCCGCCAAAGACGCATGCTCTTCCCGAGAGAGAAGGGACTCTGGCTTGACTGGACCGCCTGGTGACTTGCCACCTTTGCCTCCACCATTGTCGCCGAGCGCGAAGGTGCCTGGAGGCCCTTGAGCAGCAACAAAAGGGGAGAACGGCAGGCTGCCACTGAAGCCAGCTGACCAGGCTCCACCAGGCGTGCCGAAGGAGGAGGGCGTGTATGGCTGGAACGGGGTCCACTGAGAGCCGCAATGCTTGCAGCGAGACCAGCGCATCTCGTTCTTCCTGCAGCCGCAAGCCGAGCATGTCCAGAGGGCTGGAGGAGCATCTTGTTGCTGCCCAGGAATGCGTGCAGCCCAAGGGGGAGGAGGAGAGCCGCCACCGTCGAACAGCGCGAACTCCCGCTCGAGGGCGGCCGCCGAAGGGAAGCTCTTGCCACCCTTGCCGCCCTTGTCTCCCTGACCTCCAGGGCCACGCTTGCCATAGCCGCCCTTCCCCATGGCGGCGAAATGATTATGAACGTGTGAGGGAACGGCCCTCTCCGAAGCTGAATGACTCGCAGGCACGAAGTGCCGTTTTGAATCCTGCACCTGCAACGCTCAATGGCTTGAGCGCAAAACGGCTTCTGAGGCTGAGGCTCATGCAGGCTGAGGCTGAGGCAGGCGAAGGCTGAGGCCGAGGCTGAAGGCAGACTGATGTTGAGGCTGAAGCAGGCTGAGGCTGATGCTGAGGCAGGCTGAGGCAGGCTGAGGCTGAGGCTGAGGCAGGCTGATGCTGAGGCAGGCTGAGGCTGAGGCTGATGCTGATGGCAGGCTGAGGCTGAGGCAGGCTGATGCTGAGGCAGGCTGAGGCTGAGGCCGAGGCTGAAGGCAGACTGAGGCTGAGGCTGAAGCAGGCTGAGGCTGAGGCTGAGGCAGGCTGAGGCTGAGGCTGAGGCAGTCTGAGGCTGAGGCAGGCTGAGGCCGAGGCCGAGGCTGCAGGCAGACTGAGGCTGAGGCTGAAGCAGGCTGTGGCTGAGGCTGAGGCAGGCTGAGGCTGAGGCTGAGGCAGGCTGATGCTGAGGCAGGCTGAGGCTGAGGCTGAGGCTGAGGCAGGCTGAGGCTGAGGCAGGCTGAGGCTGAGGCCGAGGCTGAAGGCAGACTGAGGCTGAGGCTGAAGCAGGCTGGGGCTGAGGCTGAGGCAGGCTGAGGCTGAGGCTGAGGCAGGCTGATGCTGAGGCAGGCTGAGGCTGAGGCTGAGGCTGATGCAGGCTGAGGCTGAGGCAGGCTGAGGCTGAGGCCGAGGCTGAAGGCAGACTGATGCTGAGGCTGAAGCAGGCTGAGGCTGAGGCTGAGGCAGGTGAGGCTGAGGCAGGCTGAGGCTGTGAGGCTGAGGGCACTGAGGGCCTGAAGGCTGTGACTGCGACTGCCGTGTTAAGCGCCTGGGGCGACTGTCATCGCGAATGCGATTACGACTGCGAGAACAGCAGAATTCTACAACTGGATTCTCATCTGAATCTTAAGGGGAGTGCTTCCAGATATGCTCCTTCACATCGCTGTTAGGTTGCTTTGCCGGGAAAATTTTGTATTTCTTCCTCGCGCCATCAGAAGACGCAGAAATCAGGGAAACCATGCGCGCTTCCCCATTTGAATACCAGCAAGATGGCCCCTCAAGGGAATTTGGCCGTGACGCCATTTGTCAGCGGGCGCATGTTTGGGCGTTTTTTGTTTGTGCGCTCACAATGCGCCGAATTCAACGAAACAACCTATAATGTATCCCTGCTATTCTCTGCTGGGAGATCAATTCCTGGTAGCAGGCTGGGCTTGTCTCTGTCCCTGCGCGCAAGCGCTCCTGGGTTTGCCATGCATGCAGAGGGTGGCAAACGTTGCCTAGATCCCTCCGCGAAAGAACTTCTGAGCCGAGATCTGGCCCCAAGCCTGTCGCCGAAGCTTTGCTAGAGAGGCGCGCTTAACTGGACGTACGTCCTAACAGCCAAAGCTCGGGTCGGGCGAAAGGGGGGGGGTGAGAATCAGCTCACGTAGCTGATTCTCCCGGCGCCGGGAGGCGGCCATGTATCGAGGAATGGGCCCCTCGGTGGGGCCGAAACCAGCTGCATGCAACAGATTTCGTAACCCCCCCTTTCCCTATCCCCCCCTTTCGCCCGGCCCGAGACGTGCGCCTCCTCCCCGCGACGGCGAGCGCGGCGCCCTCGGCCCTGTCCGTGGCGCTCACCGCCCTCGCGACCGGATGCTCGAGGGTGGGCACCTCCCCGGCGAGGGCCAAACTGCAGGGCAGCCGGGTGCGCGGAGCCACGTAGATTCATGTTGTTCCAACCCCACTTGATGACCACATGCCAGAACTAATTTCGAGCACTCGGAGAAGTGTCAAAAGAGTGTCGAAACAGTGTCGGGCGAGTGTCTCCCCAGGACCCGACGCGTGAAAACCCTCGAGTTTCGGTCCTTTTATGGGCGCTCGAAATTCTTCCTGGTGATCAAGGCTAAAGTAGGTTGGAACAACATAAACGTAGATCTTCTCAATATTCCTCAGAAGGCAATCCTCCACCTTGACCGGCAACCCCAGGTCATTGTGAATCGTCGTGAAGTTGATGCCGTGCGTCTGCGCGGCCTGCGCGCAGAGGCGGGAGAGCTTCTCGTCGAACGATCGCGGGCAGACGACGAAGTCGGCGCGCAAGTCCATGCCCACCTTCGCAGACGCCGCAGTAGTATCCCCTGCCGCCGAGGTCAGAGGACGTCTTGATCATCGTCTTCGGCTTCATGACCCCCCCCGGCAACGTCGTTGGGAGATTCTCCGCGAGCAAGCTTGCCAAATGCGTCAGTACCAAGCCTTGGATGCACTTCTTCTCGCCCCGATGGATGACATCTACCCCAAAGATGGCATTCGACAGCGCGGCGATGAGTTCCATCTTCAATTGACGGGCGAAGAACGGTATAAAATAAACTTTTCCGCCGTCGGGGACACCTGCCCCAGGGCGGCTGGACAGTTTATACCCTTACGGTGGCGCCGTAGGGGTATAAACTTTCCAGGCGCCCAGGGGCAGGTGTCCCCGACGGCGAAAAAGTCTATTTTATACCGTTCTTCGCCCGCTGATTCAACGACAACTTGAACCAGTGAGAGGACTTCTGGGCACCGGGACTGCGAGGAACTCGGCGGCAGTCAGAGAGCCCCCCCCCTCATGCCTCTTCAACATCGGGAACCAGATGAAGGGGCCCTGGGACACACAAATAAAAATACTCCACATATTTTCCCATATTTTGGGTTTTTTAGTCTTCCCCTCCGCTTCCCATATTTTCGCATATTTTCCGGGAAATCGACGATTCATTGTGTCTGTGTGTTTTTTTCCCGCCTGACAAGAGGCCGACCGAGTCCACGCAGAAGTGGGTCGCCGCAGATGCCGCCGTGGGGCTTGCGAAACTACGCGCCGGTCGGAAGAAGTGGGTAGAAACATGAAGCAGGAAGGCGTTGGAAGCAGGTTGGACCTCCGCCCACCCCCTGAAGCGGAGGAATGAAGGACAACCGCTCGACTCTTGAAGTAGGAAGGCGCCTAAAGTAGATTAGGATTTGGGCATCCAAAAATACCTACTTTCGACGACCGGCGTGTACCGTCGTCATCCCCGTCGACCGAGCCAGCGAGCGCGTCCTCGAGCTGGGGCGCCCCCTCTGCCCGCCTCGCAGGCTCGAGGGGCCGACGGCCCAGGGGCCCAAACGAGCGCCGTGGCGTTCGGCGCGAGCTGGTGCGCGCTCAGAACGCGCAGGATCTTCGCCATCTTGTCCGAGCGGGTCTCGCCCGCGGGAAAGGGGAGTGCTCGCCATCGACGGTGGCGCGACGTCGATGCTTCCCGCTTCTAGTCACCAGCAGCCCGCGCTAGAGCCCTTGGCCGTGGTGCCAAGTGCACGGAGGTTCCGACGGGAAAGCAGTGCGCGCTTTTGTCTACAAGATTGGGCGTGCTGAGACGGAACTGAACTTGATGGAACATATACACACAACTTCACCTCTTCACGCTCACATGAAGGCCCCCTGAAAGGGCGTTCGGCCGTAGAGTCAATTATCGAGGGGGGCCGATGGGAAAGGAATGCATGCTTCTAAGTTTAGCGGTTTTGGGCGCGCTGAGACAAAGCGACAACTGATGGAACACGCGCGGAAATTACCACTTGTACGCCCACCAGAAACCTCCTTCAGGGCTTTCGACCGTGGTGTAAATTCTCAATGGGTTCCGATGGACAACGATTCTCGCGCGTGGTCTCTCCCCCAGCGCAGCCTCCACCCTCCCCCCCAGGGAGACGCTTCAGCTGGGCGCGGGGGGGCAGAAACCAGCAAAATATAAAACTCAACGAACACGCAAGGAACAACATGCAAACCAGAGCCTGCAAGCTGACAAAACAACGAATCACTGCACCAACCGGTTCTTTGACAGAACCCCCTTAACACACTTTCGATATTTTCGATGGTCCCCTTCCAGAAACCAATCGGGGCTTTGGTTTGTTTGTTTTGCATGGGGGTGTGATTTTCATTATTCCACGTTGATATGACTGGTTCAATTGTGTTTGTGGGTTTCTGGCGTCTTTACCCCCGCCTCCAGCTTCCACCTCCCCCCTAGGGCGACGCCCGAGCTGGGTGCGGGAACCACATGAAAACCATAGCCCCCAACCAAACACATCAACGAAATCAATGCGCCGACTGGTTTTTGGCAGATCACCCAAACAACACGGAACTCTTCTCAATGTTTCCTTTCCGACAACCAGCCAACAGCCAGCCGGGGCCTTGATGTTGTTGATTTGTGTGCCTAGGAGCTTTGATTTCCATGCTGTTCCAATTGTTCTGATGTGCTCAAATTCACAACCATCCTGTGCTGGGTCCTCGTTTTGAAGAGACAACGCTCCGCGTTCTCCTTCTCCTCCTCTCCTCCTCCCCCTCCTCCCTCCTCCCATGCGTGCCGCTGCCCTCCGCATGTCCATTTCGGCACTCTGCCCTCCGCGTGCCCATGTCGGCACACCCCTCACACGGTGCGATGGCCCCATAGGGAGCTCCACCCAAGGCCCCAGTGGCCGCGTTCACATGCGTCCACCCCGCCCAACGCATGTCCACTTCGGCACACCCCTCACACGGTTCGTGGCCCCATAGGGAGCTCCACCCAAGGCCCCAATGGCCGCGTTCACATGCGTCCACCCCGCCCACCGCATGCTCATTTTGGCACAACCCTCACAAGGATCGTGGCTCCATAGGAAGCTCCACCCCAGGCCCCAGTGACCGCGTTCACATGCGTCCACCCCGCCCACCGCATGCCCATTTCGGCACACCCCTCCCAGGGCTCGTTGCCCCATACGGAGCTCCACCCAAGGCGCCAGTAGCCGCGTCCGCATGCGCCCTCCCTGCCCACCGCGTGTCCATTCTGACACACCCTTCCCAGGGCTCGTTGCCCCATTAGGTGCTCCACCAAAGGCCCCAGTAGCCGCGTCCGCATGCGTCCTCTCCGCCCACCGCATGCCCATTTCGGCACACCCCTCACACGGTTCGTGGCCCCATAGGGAGCTCCACCCAAGGCCCCAGTAGCCGCGTCCGCATGCGCCCTCCCCGCCCACCGCATGCCCATGTCGGCACACCCCTCACACGGTTCGTGGCCCCATAGGGAGCTCCACCGAAGGCTCCAGTGGGAGGGTTCGCATGGCACCACCGCACCCAATTCGGCACATCCCTCACACGGTTCGTGGCCCCAGAGGATGCTCCACCGGCGGCTCCAGTGGAAGGGTTCGCATGGCACCACCGCACCCAATTCTGCACATCCCTCACACGGTTCGTGGCCCCAGAGGATGCTCCACCGGCGGCTCCAGTGGGAGGGTTCGCATGGCACCACCGTGCCCAGGTCGGCACGCCCCTCACGCTGTTCGTGGCCCCATAAGGAGCTCCACCGAAAGCGGTGCCCACAATGCGGCACTCGCAGCTGCATATGGTTGGGCCTTTTGTCAGGCTAGTGTCTTTGTTGGTGCTCTGCGTCCTCTCCCTCCCCCCCAACGCCGCCTCCGCCTCCCCCCCCAGGTAGACGCCCGAACCGGGCGCGCGGGGCCAGAAGCCCACAAAAACATGCCACTCAACAGAAGCACTAGAAACTAGCCTGGCGAAAGGTCGCAATTGTGAGCGCCGTCTTCGGTGGAACCCCCTGTGGGGCCACGAGGAACGTTTGAGGGGTGTGCAGAAGTGGGCGGGGTGACGCCTGCGAACATCATCGTTGGGGCGTGCCGAAACGTTTCTTTCTGGGGGGGGGGCGAATGCGAACGCCACTGTGGCCTTCGGTGGAGTCCCCCCCCATGAGGCCACGAAGCGTGCGAAGGGTGTGCCGACTTGTGAGAAGGGTCTGCCTGCATGAGTGCGGGGCGGGGGACGCGAGCGAACACTTCCACAGAAGCCTTCGGTGTAGCTCCCTATTTGACCACGGCGCGTGTGACGGGTATGCCGAAAAGGGGCGCGAGGGACGCGTGCGAGCGTCACCACTGGGGCTTTCGGTGGTGCCCCCAATGTGGCCAGGAAGCGCGTGAGAGGCCTGCCAATGGGGCCTTCGGTGGAGATCCCTGTGGGGTCACGAAGCGTGTGACGGGTGTGCCAAAGTGAATGGGGGTGGCGGCATGTGGGCGCAGCCACTGGGGCCTTCGGTGGAGCTCCCCATGGGTCCACGAAACGTGTGAGGGGTGTGCCAAGTTGAGAGGGGGTGACGGGCATGCCGAACTGGTTGACATGCACAAGGCAGAGGCAAGGGTGGGAGGAAGGAGCGGGAGGAGGGGAAGACGGGTGGGAGGAGGGAGGGGCGGGAGGAGGGGAAGAGGATAGGAGAGGTGGGGACGCGGGGGCCGTCTCTTAAAAACGATGACCCAACACCACAGGATGGTGGGGAACAAAACATGGAGTGAGACAGACACCGACAAGGAGAGAGGGGGGGAAGAAAGACAGCGAGAGAGAGAGAGAGAGACATAGAGAGATAGAGAGCGAGAGGAAAAGAGAGAGAGAGAGAGAGAACGACAAATCACGAAAGGGAGCGATAGCCCCAAAAAGGGCTCGGGTTGATCACAATGGATGGGCCTTGCAATACCTATAAACACATACATATCCGCCGATCTGCCGCGTCAATTTAAGGGCGAGGGTGTGACCAGGGTGGCTCTGCTGGGGTAGGGGGAGGGGAGGGGGGGGGTCTGGTGGCGTGGGTTACGGTGGCGTGGGGGGGGGGGTCGGGTCCTCCGTCCCGCCTGTGGACAGGGGGGATTAAGGAAAGAGGAGGGGGGGGATTCTGGTGGCTGGGGGGGCTCTGCCGGGGTAGGGGGACGGGGGGGGAAGGGTTCCGGTGGCGTGGGTTCCGGTGGCGTGGGGGGGGGGGTCGGTTCCCCGTCCCGCCTGTGGAGTGGACAGGGGGAACTGAAGGAAGAGGGGGAGGGTCTGGTGGCGTGGGTTCCGATGGCGTGGGGAAGGGGAACGGGGGGTTCCGTGGCGTGTGAGTTTGGGGGAGCATCAGCTACAGCCTCGAGGCTGAGCTTCAGCCTCTGGGGGGTTGCCGGGGTGGCCCTGCCGGGGAAGGAGAAAAGGGGGGGCGTGCGCGTGTGCGTGGGGTACTGTTATTAGTCCGTGTGTGCGACAAAGGAATCGGGGAAAGAGGGAGACAGAAATGGAACGGGACAAGAGCGGAAAACAGGAAACGAATGGGAGGGAAGACGAAGGTGGTGGTGAAATGCCTTTCCGTTGTGTGTGTGTGTGTGTGTGTGTGGTGTGGTGTGTGTGTGTGTGTTAGTGTGTGTGTGTGTGTGTGTGTGTGTGTGTGCGTGCGTGTGTGTGTGTGTGTGTGTGTGTGTGTGTGCGTGGGTGTGTGTTTGTGTGTGTGTGTGTTTGCGTGGTCTGCGTGGCGTGTGTATGTGTGTGTGTGTGTTGCCAGCGTGTGCGCGTGTATGTGCCTGCGAATGTGGCGCGCGTGTGTGAATGTGGTGTGTGTGTGTGTGTCGGTGCGTATGTGTGTAGAATGTCTGTGTGTGTGCGTGTGTGTGCGTGTGTGCGCGTGATGTCTGCGAGCGTGTGCGTGTGTCTGTCGGCGAAGTGTCGGCGCCCAGTCCGAGGGACACCCAAGACCCAAAGCGACCCAGATCGGCGGCACTGGCCGAAGGCCACTACAATATATATATATATATATATATATATATGTATACATTCACACAGAGGTTCACACACGCGAGCACATTGATGATAGTGATGCTGCTGCTGCTGATGATGCTGCTGACGATAACGGTGGTGATGGCGATAACGATGGTATTGCCCATGCTGTTGATCATGATGCTGGTGGTGGTGATGAGAATGATGCTGGTGAATATGATGCGGAAAATGATGATGGTGATGGTGATGATGATGGCGAGAACACTGACGACGACGAGTGTGATGATGATGATGATATAAGTATGAATGAATCTGTACCCAGGGAGAAATATTGATGTAAACCAGTATCCTGGCGAATGACCCAATCTCAATGACCCAATCTTACGCAAAAAAGGAACGCCGAAATGGGGCGGGGCCGGCATGCGGGCGCTGCCATTGGGGCCGCCCGCAAAGGGTGCGCAGTTCAGACGAAACGAGTTACATGCTGATGTAACCCGTTGGGGCTGACAGGCACCGGAAGACGCGGGAGAAAACATGCGGGCGCAGCCACTGG
>CAUYUJ010015697.1:116186-133686 GCA_963575745.1 Prorocentrum cordatum | reverse complement strand
TCCCTATGGGGACACGGACCGTGTGAGTGTTGTGCCAAAACGAAGGGTGTGGCGGCATGCGGCCGCAACCACTGGGGTCGTCGGTGGAGCTCCCTATGGGGCCACGAGACGTGTGAGGGGTGTGCCAGGGTGAGGGTGAGGGGCGGCATGCGGGCGCAGCCACCAGGGCCCACGGAACGTGTGAGGGGTGTGGCGGCATGCGGCCGCAGCCACTGGGGCCTTCGGTGGAGCTCCTTGTGGGGCCACGAAGCGTGTGAGGGGTGTGCAACAACCAGCAGGGGGTGACGGGAGCGCCGAACTGGGTGACGTGGAGGGCAGAAGCAAAGGTGGGAGGAGACAGAAGCGGTAGAAGGAGTTGAGAAAAAGGGAGTGTCGGACGCGGGGACTTTTCAAAACGAGGACCCAACACCACGGGATGGTTAGGAACAAAAACAAAGCTAGATCGGCACACAGACAAACATGTCTCGTTGTGGTGGGTTGTTTTGCTCCACGGCCGAGGAAAACCCACTGTCATCCCAATCTATCCTGGAGCACGTTCTGTGCAGGATTTTTTTTTTTGTTTTTGTTATTTTTTTCTCCTGGACGTGATGAACCATGCTCGCCAAGGTCAGACAGCGTCGTGTCCCTCAAGGACCCCGTTCTTGCGCCTGCTCATCCCTCCCAGCCGCCTCTATGGACTCGCTGATGGAGCCGATCTGGTTGACCTTGCACAGGAGGGCGTTGCAGGCACCCACTGGCGCGCGCGTCCGCGGAGAAAGGAGGACTGAAACATGCATATGGATGTACATGTGCACATATATATATGTGCATTACTCATATATATATATATATATACATATATGTGCATATGTCAGAATGAAGGGGGCCGAACGGTCATTCATTGTCCGTGGGTGCGTGGCTGCAGTAAGGAACCCGTGGTGAGGATTCTGCTTGTTCCGTTAAATTCTCACGGTTGAAAAATGAATATGGTTGGCCCCCCCTCCGGTACACACGGTACTTTTCAATTGAAGTGCCCTCCCGGCACTCACACCCTGTTATTTAGCAAAGAAAATCATCCCCCTCAAACTGTGCCGTTGGCCTCCCAGGTTGCAACAACAACGGCTTCCGCCCAAAACGTCCTCACAATTTAGCCAGGACCCCCGCTCCCACCCGAGACTTCGTCGCATTCTATTCAGGAATCGCGCTCTCGCTTGGGACTTCCTTGCAATTGTTTCAAGAATCGCTCTCCCGGCGCCCTGGAATTGCGCTTTCGCTGGGGACTCGCTTGCAACTTACTCAATAATAGCGCCCTTGTGTTGGAATTTCCGGCAGTGTACTCAAGCCCCGCGCTCCCGACACTCAGGCACCCAGGAGCCGCGCTCACGCTTAGGACCCCCTCACAGATTATTTAAGAATCGGGATCTCGTTGTCCTTCGTGGCCCCGTTGCAGCCCTTCGTGGCCCCCTCGCTGACCTTCATGGCCCCGTTGCAGCCCTTCGTGGCTCCCTTCGCTGCCCTTCGTGTACCCGCTGTAGCCCTTCGTGGCCCCCTCGCTGCCCTTCGTGGCAAGGTTGCAGCCCTTCGTGGCCCTTTCGCTTTGTTTCGTGGCCCCGTTGCAGCCCTTCGTGGCCCCGTTGCAGCCCTTCGTGGCCCCGTTGCAGCCCCTCGTGGCCCCCTCGCTGCCCTTCGTGGCCCCGTTGCCGCCCTTCGTGGCCCCCTCGCTGCCTATCGCGGCCCCGTTGCAGCCCTTCGTGGCCCCATCGCTGCCCGTCGTGGCACCATGTGCACGCCTGCCCTTCGTGGCCCCCGCTCGCTCGCGCCCGTCGTGGCCCCATGTGCATGCCCTTTGTGGTCCCGCTGTCGCCCTTCGTGGCCCCGTTGCTGCCCTCGATGGCCCTGTTCTTGCCCTCCGCGGCCCAATCTACGCATGCCCTTCGTGGCCCCCGCTCGTTCGCGCCCGTCGTGGCCCCATGTGCGTGCCCTTCGTGGCCCCGCTGTCGCCCTATGTGGCCCCCTCGCTGTCCTGCGCGGCCCAGTTGCTACCCTCAGTAGCCACGTCGTTGCCTTTTGCGGGCCTGCATGATCTGCCCTTCTTGGCCCCCGCTCGTTCGCGTTCCCTTCGTGTCCCCGCTGTCGCCCCTCGTGGCCTACTTCGTGCCCATCGTGGCCCTGCTGTCGTTCTCTCTCTCGCTCTCGCTCTCGCTTTCGCTTTCGTTCGTCGTCGTCATCGCAGTCGTCGTCGTCGTCGTTGTCGTCGTCGTGGTCGGTCCCCTGTCTGTCCGTCCCTCTTGGGGTCCGGTTGCTGCCGATCAGCGCTGCCGCTGGCCAGGCCGACGGTCCGCGGCCGCCCTGCCGCTTGCCGGGGCCCGGCCAGGGACGATCGAAGACGAAGAGGGCGAATATCGAGGGTTTCGGAAATACGCGTTAACGGACACCCAGACGGATAAGAGCGAACAGTTTAAACTGATTGTTGTTGGTGTTGTTGTTGTTGTTTCTGTTGTTGTTGATCTTGTTGATATTGTTGTTGTGGTTGTTGTTGTTGTGATTGTTGTGGTTATGGTTGTGGTTGTAATTGTAGTTGTAGTGGTTGTAGTTGCTGTTGCTGTTGTTATTGGTGTGGTTGTGGTTGTGGTTGTTGTTGTTGTTGTTGTAGTGGTTGTAGTTGTAGTTGTTGTTGCTGCTTGTAAAATTCCTAAACAAGTAGTATTGTTTGACCCCTTTACAAGCGCCCTGGCGCTCTCGCCTCGGCGCCGGCTGCATTCTGAGTGAAAATGAGGCTCACTCTCAAGCGGTTTGGGGGACCGCCAAACCGGCCCCCCAACAACAACACCGCTCCCATTCGAGATTTCCTCCTGGCCGGTGTTTTTGCTCGCCGCCGAAAGCCGCCGTCCCAACAAAAGACCAGGGCTCCCACTCAAGACGTCCTCCCGTTTTACCTTGGACTGGCGCGCTACTCTTTCTCTCATCGGCGCCGCCCCCAGCAAAAACAGCGATCCCGCTCGAAATTTCTTCATTTTTTTACTCAAGGCGGTGCTCCTCCTCGCCGCCGAAAGCCGCCGTCCCGACAAAACCGGCGCTCCCGCTCGAGACTTCCTCAAGTCTTACGCTGGACTGGCGCTGTGCTTTCGTTTGACTTGGCGCCGCTCCCAGCAAGAACAACGCTCCCGCTCGAGGCTTCCTCCCTTTTTCCTAAGGGCGGTGCTGTTTCTCGCCGCCGACAGCCCCCGTCCCGACAAAACCACGGCTCCCGCTCGAGCTCGAGGCTTCCTAATGCTAATTATTTCAACATTTAGTATTGTTGGACCCCCCCGCCAGGCGCCTTGGCGTTCTCGCCTCGGCGCCCGCTGCATTCATTGAAAATGATGCTCACGCTCGAGCGGCTTGGGGGGGCGCCACAAATGGCCCCCCCAACAACAACAACAACAACAACAACAACAACAACAACAACAACAACAACAACAACAACAACAACAACAACAACAACAATCACTTTACCCGAACGCTCAGTGTTCTCACCAGTGCCAGGGTTTTCATGCGACGCCAGCCAATACCCCCACTTTGTGGGGGGGCAGTGCAAGCTCTACCAAATATCCACACGACTCTTCGCCACCACCCACACCCAGCTTCCCGCCCTATGACGTTCGGACACTTCACTTCGTGGCCTGCGGACGACCGTGGCTACTACACTGGCGTGGAGTACACACCCACAGAAGTTGTTAAGCCTACGTTCGTACACCCACAGAAGTTGTTAAGCCTTGTTAACCCACAGAAGTTGTTAAGCCTCCCACAGAACATCTGTTGCATATGATGCATATGGTACATGATACACATGATACACATGATACGTACACCGGACTCACTTCTATAGCGCTCACTTCTATAGTGCTCACTTTGAAATTGTGGTCCGGAAGGGGCCGCACATGCAGGCACATGCCGCACAGTCGCATGCACATGCCCATGCAAATATACAAAAGCCTCAACAGCATTGCCGCACATGTGCGCACATGCCACACCGTCGGACGCACAGTCGAATGCACGGCCAAGCAAACCTCTGAAAGCATAGACGCACATGCCCGCACATGCCGCAGAGATGTCGCAGGCGATAGTGGCCTGACCACCTGAGTTCGGGGCATTTCGCAACCCAGAGTTGCGAGGATGTCTCAGGCAAGCGTGGCAGGACCACCATGGGGCAGGGCATCTTGGAAACCAGAGTGGCGAGGATGTCGCTGGTCAAGGTGACCAGACCACCATGGGCCATGGGGCAGGACACCTCCGAGGTCTGAGTTGCGAGGATGTCTTGGGCGAAAGTGGCCTGACCACCATGGGGCAAGAGATCTCTGACGTCAGAGTTGCGAGGATGTCTCTGGCGAGAGTGGTCTGACCACCTCAGCCCAGGGCGTCTCGGAACCCAGAGTTGCGAGGATGTCTCAGGCAGGAGTGGCCTGACCACCTGATCAGGGCATCTCGGAACCCAGAGTTGCGAGGGTCTCAAGCGGAAAAGGCCGAGACACTAGCCGCGCCTGTGCGGAGCGTGAGCGGGGCGCCCCGTCTGTCGGGGCCGCGCAATGAAGCGAACGCTGCGTCCGCGCGCGGTTTGCGCGCGGACGCGAATGCGCCGGCGCCCGGAGACGAACGTCGGCCCCGGCATTCTTGCACGTCCCGCACATGCCCCGCACAGGTACGCACAGTATTCGCACAGGCCGAGCTCGCCAGTGGCCGAGCCAGGCCAGCGATTCCGAGATTCCCTGAGCTCGGGCCGTCAAGCCACTTTCGCCTGAGACATCCTCACAACTCTCACCTCCTCCTCCTCCTCCTCCTCCTCTTCCTCCTCCTCCTCCTCCTCCTCCTCCTCCTCCTCCTCTTCTTTCTCCTCCTCCTCCTCTGGCCGAACCGAACAGGCGGGCGGACCGGCCGAGCTGGGGGCGCCCGCCTCCTCCGCCCCCCCCTCCTTCCCCCTCCCCCTTCCACCTCCCCCACCCCGCCCCTGCTTCTCCGGCCGAGCTGAGAAGGCGCGCGGGAGAGTATTTTACTAGGAGGGCACTCCACCGCCAGCTCACGAACCGGGCGAATAACCACCCCCGCCAGCAGCGGGCGAGTCTAAACGCACAACAAACTCTTTCAGGAAACCCTGGCACGCACCAGGTTAGCTCTGCGAAAGCCAGGAGGCATTGGAGGCACAGGGGTCCCAGACAGCTCCTAAAAAAAAGGGGGGGCGATGGCGCTGTGGCATGTGCAATATGGGATGTGGCAACGCATGTGCGCCCGCGCGTTCACCCGCATGGTGCTTGCTGTGCGGGCCCGCGCGGCCTCCCTATACAGGTTGCAACAGGCATGTGGCGTGCATGTGCCGATTGACAGAAGTGCTGGCGATGTCTCGAATACCTCCCGCTGTGCAAGGCATGTGCGCGCATGTGCGTCGAGACTGTGCGTGCATGTGCGTATGATTGGATACACCAAAAAACAGCGCACATGCCCCCGCCACATGCCCCGGGCCACGAGCGTGCACAGTAGGAAAGGAAGGAAAGAAAGAAAAAAAAAAAAAAAAAAAAAAAAAAAAAAGAAAAGAGAAAAAAAAGTCCATACCAAAAAAGGGCCTCACAAAAAAAAACCAGAGCAGAATCAAGAAATAACACAGACAAGACAACAAAACAACACAAGGCCTGGCACATGATTGGCACATGCCGCGCACATGCGCGCACATGACAGCGCAAAAACGGCCGCACATACACCCGCACAGGGGTATAGATGTGAGTGCGGTGTACTAAACGATTTGGTGATTTTATGATGCGCGGTGCTAAAATTCTTAAGAAGCCCAATGGTTTTTGGAGATTTCGGCGCGCGCGCGCAAAAAACGAATGTGTCCCGCATGATATTATTTGACAGGGATGATGGCCCTGGCAGGTGCGCAACCGTTGTCGCAGAAGTTCGAAAAAGTTGCTCGCAAAAGCCCGTTTGACAGAAATGTTTAAAAAGTGTTGGGTTCCCTACGAATCCGCAAGAGCGCGCGGGATGAGATTTTGACATTTTTTTGTTGAAAAACCATTGGTTTTTGATGTTTTTATGTTAAAATCGCTCCGAACACTAAGCTTTTGGAAGGATTTCGTCTTGCGCGCGCGAATGTCCACTTTACCTTATTTGTTGCAAGGGATTCTTGAAATTTGATTATATTATAACAAGAAATGTCATTTTATAGTGTTTTTTGCAAGGGAAAACGGATTACAACAAAACAACCGGATCTGGACCCCATCCACTTTTCTGAAGCTTTCGCGAAAAAATGATGAAAATGTGCTGCGGCCTAGGCGCGGCGGGGGGGCCGTGCACCAGGGGTCCCAACAATAATTATTCTTTAGAATTAATAATGTTCAACAACAACAACAACAACAACAACAACACCAACACCAACACCAACAACAACAACAACAACAGCAGCAACAACAACAACAACAACAACAACAACAACAACAACAACAACAACAACAACAACAGCAACAACAACAACAACACCAACACCAACACCAACAACAACAACAGCAACAACAACACCAACAACAACAACACCACCACCACCACCAACAACAACACCACCAACAACACCAACAACACAAACAACAACAACACCAACAACAACAACACCAACAACAACAACAACAACAGCAGCAACAGCAACAGCAACAGCAACAGCAACAAAACAACACCACCACCAACAACAACAACACCAACACCAGCACCAACACCACCAACAACAACAGCAGCATCGGCAGAAGCAGCAACAACAGCAACAATAACGCTCCCGCTCGAGACTTCCTTTTTTTCATCAGGGGTGGTGCTTTTGCTCGCCGCCGAAAGCCGCCGTCACAACAAAACAAGTGCTCCCGTTCGAGACTTCCCCCCGTTTTACCTTGGACTGGCGCGCTATTCGTTCTCTCATCGGTGCCGCCCCCAGCAAAAACAACGCTCCCGCCCGAGACGTCCTCATTTTTTTACTCAAGGCAGTGCTCCTCCTCGCCGCCGCAAACCGCTGTCCCAACAAAACCAGCGTTCCGTCTCGGAGCTTCCTGCCGTTTTACCTCGGACTGGCGCGCTACTATTTCTCTCATCGGCGCCGCCCCCAGCAAAAACAGCGATCCCGCTCGAGACCTCTTCATGTTTTACTCAAGACGGTGCTCCTCGTCGCCGCCGAAAACCACCGTCCCGACAAAACCAGCGCTCCCGCTCGAGACTTCCTCCAGTCTTACGCTGGACTGGCGCCCAACCCTCTTTTGATTTGGCGCCGCTCCCGGCAAGAGCAACGCTCCTGCTCGAGGCTTCCTCCCTTTTTCCGAAGGACGGTGCTGTTCCTCGCCGCCGACAGCCCCCGTCCCGACAAAACCACGGCTCCCGCTCGAGGCTTCTTCCCTTCTTACTCAAGGCGGTGTTCCCCCTCGCCGCCGAGAACCGCCGTTTTGCTTTACGGTTCTGCGCAGGACTAGCGGCCCTACTCTCTTCGGCATTGGCGCCGCTCCTGGCAACAACAGCGGCCGTGCCCGAGACTTCCTCCCCTTCTATTCAGGGCCAGGTCCTTGTCTCGCCGCCGACAGCCCCCATCCCCACCAGGGCAGTCAAGTGGCTCGGTCCCGCATCGGCGCAGCACGGCGCGGGCATGTGTTTTCGAGGGCGGGATATGTTGAGATTCCTCGGGGGAGGTGTTTGCAAAACCTCACTGGGCGGGAGATCTGGGAATGAGAATAACGGGCCCCGCGGTAGAAAAAGAGCCCCCCTAATTATGAGGGGGATGGTGATCATGACGGTCGCATGCTTCGTGTGGAAACATCGCGCATGAGGGTAAACTGATTGTTGTTGTTGTTTGTTGTCTGCACCCCCGCGACCCACCAACGACCCACCCCACGACCCACCCCGCGACCCAACCCGCGACCCACACGCGACCCACCCGCGACCCACCCGCGACCCACCCCGCGACCCACCCCGCGACCCACCCGCGACCCACCCGCGACCCACCCCGCGACCCACCCCGCGACCCACCCGCGACCCATCCGCGACCCACCCGCGACCCAATTGCGACCCACCCCGCGACCATGACCCACCCGCGACCCACCCGCGACCGATCCACTTTGGTTTCGTTGTATAGTTTGTGAAAGTTTGGCGCCTGCGGCGGGCTTCTCCAGAGTCTCGCAGACTGCCGACGTCCCCGCCCGTCCCTCACACTTATCCGCAGGTGCAGGGTGCAACGTATACAAAGGTGGGAGGGAGAGCGTTTTGTGGACGTTTGCTTGGAACAAATGCATGGACACGTCGGAACCGTCCCGTCCTCCCTTGGAAGCCTTTGAAACGCTCGGAGAATCGGGGGGGCCCGCCCCTCCCGGACACCAGCATCTCAACCTGTCCACCCCCCGTTCCAATGGGGCTTGTCCAGGGAGGGGTGGGAGTCGCACCGCCCCGCCCCCCCCTTCCCCCTCGTAGTAGAAGCCTACTAGTTCTCGACCAAGCTCTGATATAATCCAACTACAGCTGTGTCCAACGATAATAGCAACTTAGTCGGGTTCGGTCCAACCCTACTGGAATCCGACTATGGTTGACAACTCTACTTGAAACCTACTACAGCTCGATCTAGCTCGACGGGAATCCTACTGTAGCTAGATCCACTTTTAAAAGCATCCCCGTCTGACTGAATCCAACTCTAAAAGAATTCTACTGTAGCTGGATCCAGTTGTAATTCGATCGCTCGATCAATATCACATGGAATCCTATCATAGCTAGATCCAACCTAAAAAGAACTCTATTAGGGCTTGGTCCAGCTCTCAACGAATCTTATGAGGGCTCGATCCAGCCTTCATGGCATCCTAGTACTCGATCGTCGTCGTCGTAGTTACCCGACGGCGCCGGCGCTGGCGCTCGCAGTCGCCGGTTGCCACTGGGGAGGGAGGGCCCCCCCCAAGCTCGACCCCCCCCTTTGCAATTCAGGCCCCCCCGGTTCGAACCCACACCATTGCATGTCAGCGGGGGGTACCACCCAGGTTCGACCCTCCCCCTTCCCAATGTACACAAAACGCGCCCTTTTCGCACATGTATAAACGCATTCAAATCTACATAAGTATATACATGTAACTGTATACACATGTAAACAAAAGAGAAAAGAGAGAGAGAGAGAGAGAGAAAGAGAGAGAGAGAGCGAAATGGAGAGAGAGAGGGAGACAAGGATATATGATGGTCTATGGTGTTTGGATGCTGTAATGTTGATGTTCGATGTTTCGTGGAACCTATGATCATGTGCCTGGACTTTCGGATACGTCTGAAAGCAAGGCTGGCTGTGGGGAGAGGGAGGGGTGATGAGGCTTTGGAAAGACTTTTGTACGTTGCCGGTGGCGAAGGGAGAATGGAAGAGGATGGGAATGGGTGGGGGACGGAGGAGGAAGCGGAGGAAGAGAGTGGAGAGGGCCCAGGAAGGAAAAACAAGGAACAACGAGGAGGGATGAGGATGAGGATGAAAGGACGTGGGCGAATGCAGGGTCGGAGAATGAGGAGAGATGAGGGAACGTAGATGCGAGAGGAGGAGTTCAAGTCAAATGGCCCTGGGAGAGGAGGAGTTCGAGTCACATGTCTGTACGACGTGATATTCTTCGGCAATGCGACATGCTTCTCCACGTACATTGCGGCGCTCTCCACACCGCCCCTTGAGGGCCTCTGGGATTACAGCAAGAGCGGATGTTCCAACAGACGGGGTTATGCTTTACAGGTTTCCTCTGATGCTTCCGGTCTGATCTTCAGCGAAATCGTATTCAAGCTTCGCACGTGTGCGGCTACTGTGGCAGCCCGCCGGATCGCCAGGCTGCGGCCATGGGGCTGCGCCATTTCGCTGAAGGTCTTCATCGTACTTGCTGTTGAAGGTACACCTGCTGTCAGGATGGATTTTGTACAGTGCAGGTCGCAATCTTGACCCCGCACTTTTGCCTTTACCTCAATTCGTTAGTCTGCGGCGGGATGCTCCCCTGTACTGGGACAATGCACCGTCCCTGGGATATTGCACGGCCGGCTACCCGATTTGAGGCTTTTTGAGTGGTTGGGACGATTCTAGCTTCTTACTTCTACCCTTATGGTTGTGGTGTAGTACCAGTTAACCGGGACATCAAAGTGGCCCTGGGAAAGAACCTACTCACACTAAGGGGTGTGCCGTGAACGCTTCTGGGCGTCGCATTGCGACAATGATATCGGGCCATGCCCATGCTGGGCCCCTCAACGGGTGCGATCCGCACGAAGGGCGGACAGCACATAGGCACGTACCCCCACAAGGACCAGCAACTCACGTCCTCCCTCCCCCCCCACCCGACCCACCCGTCCCAATGAGGAGCGATGATGAGGGCGGTGGGAGGATGGAGCCGTCCAACCTCCTGGATCTCCACTCCCGCCAACGGCCGAAACAGAGGCTCTGAGCAACCACGGCCTTCCATGCCCTTTGCGATGCGCTTGGGGTTGGTCACCAGCAGGTCGTCCCCAACGACCTGCACGTCCTTGCCCACGGCATCCATGAACAGCTTGTACGCGTCCCAATCGTCCTGCGCCATCTGTTTCGACAGGAGAAAGGGTCTGCCCCCCTCTAGCCGTTCGGGGCATCCTGTTCCCTCTCTCCTACCTCCTACCGAGGAAGAGGAGGAGGAGGAGGAGGAGGAGGAGGAGGAGGAGGAGGAGGAGGAGGGGGAGGAGAAGGAGGAGGATGATCATGAGGAGGAGGAGGAGGAGGAGGAGGAGCAGGAGGAGGAGGAGGCGGATGAGGAAAATGAGGGGGAGAGGAGGGGGACGAGAAGGGAGGAAAAAGCAGGAGGAGAAAAGGGGAGGAACGAGGAGGTGAGGGTAGGAGAGGAGGAGGAGGGAGGAGGGAGGAGGAGAGGAGGAGGAGGAGGAGGAGGAGGAGGAGGAGAAGAGAGCGAGGAGGAGGAGGAGGAGGAGGAGGAGAAAGCAAGGAAGCAAGGAGGAGAGAGCAAGGAGGAGAGAGCGAGGAGGGCCGAGGGAGCCGCCACAGCCCACCACTTGGGGCATGGCAGCCTGGGCACCCTCCTTGACCCTCCACTCCCTGTCCGCTCCCCTGACACGCGTGTGCTTTCCCAAGAGCGCGGCTCTTGGGCGTGGCCTAGGGGGGGGTCATCAATGGGGAGGTAAGAAACGGTCCCCTTTCGTGCCTCTTTCGGGCCCCTCCGGAGGCCCCAGACGGCTCGTTTAGGAACCGTTTGGGTACCTTTTTGGACCACCCTCGCCACCCCCTCCCATTTTTGACCCCCCCCCCTTACGCAACGCTCAAAGCTCCCGCTCCCCCCCACAAGCCGGCTCGGAAGCCGCGCCTCCGTGGTCATCTGCTCCCCTTCTACAGGTAAGCTGCTGAAGTATAAGAACCGCTACATAAGGAGCGAGGCCCCTTTTTCGGCACCCGAAGCGCCTGTGCGCAGGAGGAGGGCTAGAGGAACGGCAGAAATGAATGAGGAAAAGCGAGCCCCTTCGGAACCCGAACCAGTCCTTATTTCAGCGCCCTGACTGTATCCCTTAATCCCACTCCCCCACTCCCCTACCCACGCCTAGCACTCCTGCCAACCCTTTCTAGGTGTGAGTGGTTCAGGGTGTTTCCACTTCCAGCTCCCCTTCATCCCCTTCGAGGATGGGTTTACCCCTCACCCTGCCCGTCCCGTGGACCTGGATGCGGGGGGGGGGCGGGGTCACGATTCGTTGGATCGTCCAGGACGGCCTCTGCGAAAATGCGCACATCGTTGATTTTACATACTTAAGTGGTGGCAAATGTTAGCTTCATGGAGGGAACTCTTTTTGAACCCCCTTTCTTTGATCGATCTCGTCCAAGATTGCCCCATGACGGCCCACAAGGGCCCCAAGAGGCGCCCAAGAGGCCCCAAGAGGCCCCGAAGAGGTCCCCAAGAGGCTCCCAGGAGCTCCCCAAATGGCCCTAAGAGGCTCACCCGAAACACCAAAGACGCTCCAAGAGGCCACCAGGACCGCCAAGAGGCCCTCAAGACGCCACAAAAAGATTCCGAGACGCTTTCAAGAGACATCCGGAGAGACTCCGAGACGCATCCAAAAGGCCTTTGGCCATTCTGCTCGCTCTCCTTCTCCTCCTCCTCCTCCTCCTCCTCCTCCTCCTCCGCCTGTTACTCCTCCCTCCTTCTGTTTCCCCCTCCCCCTCCCCCTCCCCCTTCTCCTCCTCCAATTCCTCCTCCATCCTCCCCCTCTTGGGGTATGGCGGCCTCCCCAACCCGTCATTTCACTGCATGCTCCTCCACATCCCTGATCAAGACAACTCGCCTAGGCATCGTTTCTGGACGGGCTGGGGGGGGGGTTACGCGAAGCGTCCAGAACTTCTTCATCGTCCTCCAATTTGCCTACGCTCCACCACCTTCGCCCTCGTTTCCCTCCACTCGCCCTGCTCCCCGCTGCCCGTTCTGTGCCCGAGAAGCGCCTGATCACTCCCCCACCCTTTCTCCCGCTGCTGCCCTCCTCCCACCCGTCCGTCATGAAGCCGCACCTCCCACGTGGAAACAAAGTCTGGTCGACCTGGCCCCTGGCCCTCAGCGTGGCCCACGAGCGCTCCCCTCCCCACCAGGCGCGCGCAAGCCCGCCCCCCCGTCCTCGTCGTCCTCTTCGTCCTCAGCATCGTCCTCATCCTCGTCCTCCTCGTCGTCCTCCTCGACGTCCTCCTCGCCGTCCTCATTATCGTCCTCCTCGTCGTCCTCATCATCGTTCTCGTCCCTTCCTCCGTCCTCATCATCATCTTCCTCGTCGTCCTCCACGTCGTCCTCCTCCTCGTCCTCCCACCGCTCATGTCTGCCGCACACGGGTGTCGCTTCGCCCCCGCCGGCGCCACGGCGAGAAGCGCACACCCTCTCCGCCGCGGGCGCGGGAGGCGGAGGGAGGGGCACACTGGCGCGCGCCCGCGGTGGCGGGGGTGGCAGGATCAGCCAGCATTGAATTGGTACAGTCGGCCCGCATCATAAGGATGCGCGGTGAGGATGCAAGGGCTTGGACGCCGACTTCGAAGCTCTTCGAGCGGGGCGCGGCGCCAACGAAGGTGGCCCAGGATGGGCCGAGAAGGCAAGGATGCAAGCGTACCATGGGGAAGGTTGCCCGTCCTTACTGTGCGGGTGGACTGTCAATCGGGCCGACTCGACGCGTGCCTCGGATCGGGCTGCATCGGCACGGCAGCGACGAGATGCACAACGACGCCCTCCAAGAAACATCTGGCCGCCTCGCATCCTCCGGAACCTTGGAATCTGATCGGATCGGGCCGAACAGCATCGCCATCATTGGAGTCCCGAAACGGTACGGTGACGGACCGTGCGGTGACCTCGAAATCCCCCAAGACCTCACCGCACGGTCCGCCACCGCACGGTTTTTGGGACCCTGGAGGCCCCTGTCGCCCGAGACATCATCCTCGGAGAGGGCCTCGCGTCCCCAAAGCCGTGCGGCGACCCCGGAGCCCCGCTGGCTCACCGCGCGGTGTGGTCGCCGCCCAGTTTGGGGACCCCCCGCCCCATCGCATCGCATCGACCGCATCGAGCTGGACCCCCGGGGCGGGGCCGAGAGCGCGCGCCGCCCCGCGGGAGGCCAGGACGGCGGGCGCGCGCGCGCGCTCCGCGCGCGCGGCGGCAGCTGAACACCGCGAGGGGGGCGAGCGAGCGCGCGGGCGGGCCAGGCGGTGCGGAGCATCCTCGGGGCCCACAGATCTCGAAGGCTTGGCGGGCGAGGCCGCGGCCTCGAGCTCTGCGGTGGTCGGCAGCGGCACGGCGCGTTTCGCGGGATTGTGAGCGTCTTCGGATTCGGCGTTTTCGACACTGGGCGGAAAGGGGGGGGGAGAGGAAGGGGGGGTCTGGCTCCAGACCTCTGCTTAGTGCGACTGTTTGCAGCAGTGCGTCCCATGGGGGAGAGGCCCCACCTGCTCGAAACAGGCGTCACAAACAGCCAAGATCTACTCCATTGGGGGGGGGAGGGGGAAGGGGGGGGCGAGGGCCCGCGCCAATCGGCAAAACAACGATTAAGAGAACGAACACAATTTTGTATTTTTTTCTGGTTCCTGCGCCAATGTTTGTCCGATCCCGTCGCCGCTATGTTTCTGGCTCCGCCTCTGGCTCCAATTCAGGAACAATATGTTATTGTCCGTTTCGGCGAGCCATTTTTGTGAACCGTTCTCATCCTCAATAACAAATGTTTAGGAGACTGTAGAAATACGGACCTGCCGTTTCCAAGATCCACAAAAGTCTCGATCTGCACTGCCGTGTGCCGAAACATGCACGTGTGCTGCTGGATAACGACAAGTGCTTGAGATATGGAGGAGGAAGGAGGGGGAATCCTTGTAGTCGGCGTCCTCGTGTGGGTGGTGCTGAGCAACTGAGTGTGTGTGTGTGTGTGTGTGTGTGTGTGCGTGTGATCGACGTCGACCCGTCCACCGCGCCCGCGGCCGCTGGCGCCGCCGATAAAAAAGTGTGTGATCGACGTTGGTGAGGCGGGGGACATGGAGACGGTGGGATGCGTATGTAGAGGGGGTGGGGGCCCCAGAACCCCGAAGACCTCGCAGAGCCCCCCCCACCGATTGAATACAACGTCCTGGATCTTCCTCCCGAATCCTCCTCCTCCTCCTCCTCCTGATCCTATTCCTCCTCCTCCTCCTCCTCCTCCTCCTCCTCCTCCTCCTCCTCCTCCTCCTCCTCCTCCCCCTCCCTCTCCTCTTGTCTCTGCCCCGCGGCCTGCGTGCGAGGCACCACGGCACCAAAGTGAGGCCGGAGGCGCGGGCGCGCTGGGCGGCCGAGTCGGATGATGACGTGGACCTCCTCCTCCTCCTCCTCCTCCTCCTCCTCCTCCTCCTCCTCCTCCTCCTCCTCCTCCTACTCCTCCTCGTAAAGAAGCGCCTGCGCTCCACGTTCGGGTTAGGTCGGGCAAGTCCTCCGACAGGCGGATTCTTGCAGAAACTCAACAATAGTCAAACATCTTTCAACAGTGCCCAAACAGAATCAGAAGCTACTCCCCTGATCACTCCTTTCTTTCTGACAAGTCCTCCTGCAGAGGGACATGCCCGACTCAAGGTTAGGGGGGGGGCCTTCTCAGGGGGGGGGGGGGGTGGGGGGGGGGGCGCAGCAGCCACTGGCATTGGGCTCTCCACCGCCGACAGATCAGCGATCGGCCCGCCGGGTAGCGGATCCCCGGCACGCTCCTAGGGCGCAGGGCGGCGCGTCGGGCCCTGCCGCAGTTGTGAGTCCGCCCCCCTCCTCCTCCTCCTCCTCCTCCTGCTCCTCCTCATCCTCCTCCTCCTCCTCCTCCTCCTCCTCCTCCTCCTCCTCTCAGGTCGGGCATGTCCTCCTACAGGCGGATGTCTGGAAGAACAGTTTAAATAGTTACACAATGCAGACACAGCAAGAACACACGAACCATCGTCCCCAACAGTTGTTAGCTTTTCTCGAAGATTCCTCCTGCAGAGGGACATGCTCGAATTCACCTGAGCCCCCCCCCCTCCCTGACGTCCCCCCCTGGTTCTCGTTGGGCGTGGATTAATTAGGGGGGGGCGATCAGTAAGGGAGGGTGAACAAGTTGCCCTTTTCGGGCCCGAGAGGCCACCTTCTGGGTCCGAAAGGGCCCCTGTAGAAGGCCTAGGGGCCCCGTTTCGGCAGCCCTCGCCGCCCCCCAGGCTAAGCGGGGCGGGGCCGATGGCGGGAGCCTGCGGCGCAGGTCCTGGTCGAACGGGTCCTCGATCGACACCAGCGGGTATTTGCTCAGCCAGTTCTGGTAGCCCGCCGTGGCCCCAAGGGGAGGCGCTGCCAGTGGCGCGAGCAACTCCAGCTCCGAGATCCTCCCTCCTCCTCGAACTCCCCCTCTTCAACCTCCTCTTTTTCGACCATTCTCCTCCTCCCGAGTCCGCCCCCTCCCCTATCCGGACCACCTCCTCCCCCGCCTCCTCCTCATCCTCCTGACCACCTACCAAACCACCCCAACCCAACCCGAAGACCCGAATTTGACCCGAATTTCGGGTTGGGGGGGTAACGGGTTCCACGTGTTTTTTCGATGTTCCCCGACCCCCCCCACTGGAAATGGAGGGCAAATCGTGGCCTTCGGGTTGGGTTGGGGTGGTTTGGTGGGCGGTGACCTCCTCCTTCTCCTTCTCATTCTCTGTCTTCTCATTGCCAGTATCCTCATATTATTCTTCTTCCTCACCATGCATTTGCACTGGTTCTTCCCGCTTCCCCTCCGTCCTCCCTGGGTGGGGGGGGGGGGCTTCGCCAATCTGCGTGACTTAATGCTCGTCGAGGAACAACATTTGTTTCGGACTCACCCGCCCGAGGTTTTCCCGGCTGCAGGGCTGGAGTGGGCGGGGATTGTATATGTCTGGCGTGCGGTGGGTAAAGGCACGTGCCTCCACGAAGCCTCTCGCTCTTCGGCAAGCGTCGGCTTGACGTCATCTTGCGCTGTCGCGACCTGGCGCACCCGCCCCTTCACCCCCCTCGCCCTCCTCAGCCTCGTCCCCCTCTGCCCTCATCTCCTCCTCCTCCTCCTCCTCCTCCGCCTCCGCCTGCTCCTCCTCCTGCTCTCCACAGCCTCTCATCCATCCTCATCTTCCTCAATTTCCTTTATCTCTCCCACTCCCCCTCCAAACTCCCCCTCCTCTTCCTATCCTGATTCCTTATTCGTGTATCCGCCAGCGTGCCCTTGAGGCACGAGTTGGAGTGTCCTCAGGACAAGAGGGCTCCGAGAGGCCCCCGAGACGGCCCAAGGAACCTTCGAGGCGCCCCAACAGCTTTCATAAAAGCCCCGAGAAACATGAATCATTGACTTTCCGCGAAAAGTTCTGACAGATTTGGGCTTTCTCGCCTTCCCGGCTTCCCGACGCTTCAAGACAGCTTGAGAGACCCCCGAGATCGCCCCAAAAGGCCGTCGCGAGGCCCCCCAGACGGCCCAAAACGCCGCAAAACGACCCACGAGGCCTCCAGGACGGCCCACGAGGCCCCCAAGATGGTTCCAAAACTGACATTTCGAGTCTTCGGCCCCGAAAAGGCCTTCAGGAGGCCCCACAAGGCCCCCCCCCAAACCCTCGAGATACCCCCAAGAGGCCCCCAGGAGGTCCCAAGAGGCCCCCAAGAGGCTCCCAAGAGGCCTCCCAGAAGCCCTCGCGACGCTCCCAAACTATCCCCAAGATGCCCCGCAACTGCCCCCAAAAATGTCCCGAAAAGGCCCCGAACAGACGCCAAGAAATAGCCCTGAGGACTCCGCCCGACAATCCAGGCACGGTGGCGGGATGGGCTGAAGGCTATTGCATCCGCCGCCCTCTGCTGATTCATCACATGGGTGCCTGGCGCGCCGGCCCCGCGCAAAGCCGCCGAAAGGGACCGGAAGCGATCTCAACGTCCTTAAAGATGGCCTCTCAAATTGTCACGTTGGCCCAACATGGCCTCCACGTTCGCCCAAGATGGCCTCCAAAACGGCCCGTGAGAGTTCAAGATGCCTCCAAGTTGGCGTTCGCTTCTTTTCGGCCTCAACGACGGCCCATGAA
>CAUYUJ010015697.1:70160-116086 GCA_963575745.1 Prorocentrum cordatum | reverse complement strand
TTTTCCAAAATGCTGCTCTCGCTGAGGCGCTGGCCTCATTTTCGGGCCCCGCTCGTTCCGAATCGTGCTCCCGCTGCAGCGCTGGCCTCCCCGGCCAATTCCGACGCCCGGGCCGGCGCGGACGCCCGAGCTGGCGCGCCCGGGCCGGCGCCCGGGCCGGGTCCGGAGCCGGTTTCGGCCGGCGCCGGAAAATCGAGTTCCGATCGGCGATGTCGAAAAAAGGCCATTCCAATACACATTTTTCTTTTGAAAATGCTGAATTCCTGCTTCTGGCGCCCGGGAGGAGGCCTCCCGGGCCGATTCCGACGCCCGGGCCCGCGCCCGAGCCGGCGCCTGGGCCGGACGCCCGAGCCCGCGCCCGTGCCAGCGCCCGGGCCGGGTCCGGAGCCGGTTCCGGCCGGCGCCGGAAAATCGAGTTCCGAGGCGGCGCCGAAAAAAGGCCATTCGACACATTTTTCTATTGGAAATGGTGAATTCCTGCTTCTGGCGCCGGAAGCCTCCTGGGCCGATTCCGGCTCGTTCCGAATCGTGTTCCCGCTTCAGCGCTGGCCTCATTTTCGCGCTTCCGCTCGCTTCGGCTCGTGCTCCCGCTGCAGCGCTGGCGTCATTTCCCGTGCCATGCCACGGCACGCATTGCAATGCTAGGTTGATACTACGCTTTGCGGTGCTCTTCTACGCCATGCCACGCCGTGCTCTACAATGCATCACGTACCCTTTCGGGATCATTGCCCTGCTCGACATCCGACTGTGCGAGTAGAGAGGGGATCTGCGCCATGGTAAGGGATGGGAGGGAGGGCAGGATGGAAGTCAGATATGACGCGAGCGAACCTAGCTTGCCCACTCCCACTCCCCCTCCTCCTCCCCTCCTCCCTCCTCCTCCTCCCTCCTCCCTCCTCCCTCCGGGCTCCCTTGCTCCCTGCTCCCTGCTCCCTGCTCCCCTCTACTCCCTCCTCCCTCCTCCCGTGCTCCCGTGTGCGCCCTCCTCCGTGCTCCTCCTCCTGCTCCCTCCTCCGTGCTCCCTCCTCGTGCTCCCTCTCCGTGCTCCCTCCTTCCGTGACCCTCCCCTCCTCCCTCCTCCCTCCTCCCTCCTCCCTCTTCCTCCTCCTCCTCCTCCTCCTCCTCCTCCTCTTCCTCCTCCCTCCTCCCTCCTCCGGTCCGTAGCCATTTTGGCTCAAGCCATTGGGCGCGAGCGGGCGGCGGCTTCCGGAGCGCGCGCGGGCCCCCGGGGCGCGCCTGGGCTCTGGCGATGCCTCCTCCGATGGAGGCGCAACCGGTGGCGGCGGCAGCCTTCGGGGCCGCGTCGGCCGTGATCGCTGCTGGGATGAGTGGCAAAGCTCTGCGTGCGGCCATGGCGGCCGTCGTGCGAGGCGCAGCCACGGCGGCGGGGAAAGCAGTCGACCCCATCGAGCAGGTCCAGGAGGCCCTGGGCACGCTGGGGGTCACCGACGTCAAGACGGGGGTGAATGTTCTCAAGGAGGCGGGCGAGAAGCACTTGGGTGGAAGGCTGCGCAAGGCGTCGCTGCGCAATGCTCAGGCGCACCCAGACGTCAAGTCACCGACATTGAGGACAAGCTAGCGCACCAGAATCTCATGGGCGTGCAGGCGGACGCAGAGCCGTTCGCGAAGGCCTCGACGGTCAACGCGAGTGGCGACGACGAGAAGATTGAGAAGGCGGTGCAGGGCAAACATAAGGAGCTTGAGAGCATCGTCAACCCCATCGTGGAGCTTCAGATGATGAAGGCGGAGCTGGCGGCAGAGACGGCAGCCAGAACTGCGTCGGCATCAGAAGCGGAGAAGTTGCAACAGCAGCTCGTGGCTCTGCACACGAAGCTGGACAACAACGCGGCGAAGGCCTCCGAGTACAAGGACATGGTCGCGGGGCTTGAGTCTGAACTTGCGGCCGCAAGGGAAGCGACGGCTTCGGCGACCACGGGCAGACAGCAGCTGGCGGAGCAGGTCGTGGAGCTGCTGGCCAAGAAGGAGGAGGCTGAGCAGGTGCAGATGCGCCTCCGCGAGGCGCTCGCTGATGCTGAGCGGAGGATCGAGGATGAGTCGAGCAGGGCCGCCGAAGCCGTCGACTTCTGCCAGGGGGCGTTCCATCTGGCGCAGAAGGCGGCGACAGGCGGTGGCTCCGCGTCTGGGTCGGCGTCGAGACCGCCGAGGACGAAGCGACGCTGAGGGACGCTGCGCCTAGGAGCGCGCGTGCTCCGCGCGGCCGTCGTGGCGCTGGGCGCGGCTCTTTTAGCTGGGGCCTGGTTTGGGCCTTTTGTGTCCCTGGTTCGGGGCTCCCTCGGGGCGGCCGCTGGCGGCTGCTGGGTCGGCTCCGTGGGGCGGCGGGTTGCCTGGTCATGGCCTCCTTCCTCGGGGGGGCCATTGCCTGGGCAGCTTGCCTTTCGGGGCGGTCTCGGGCTCCTCGTCGCCGTCTCGCTGGGCCGCCGTCGGGCCTCCGACGTAACAAAAACTGGTTCGGCCAATGGTGGCAAAACACAAAAAAATCCTCCTCCTCCTCCTCGTCCTCCATCTCCTCCTCCTCCTCCTCCTCCTCCTCCTCCTCCTCCTCCTCCTCCTCCTCCTCCTCCTCCTCGTCCTCGTCCTCGTCCTCGTCCTCGTCCTCGTCCTCGTCCTCGTCCTCGTCCTCGTCCTCCTCCTCCTCCTCCTCCTCCTCCTCCTCCTCCTCCTCCTCCTCATCACAGAGGGCTGGTGGGACTTCAAGAGAGCACTCCATGAGTGTCACCAAGGAGCCCCTAGGCGACGTCGAGACAAGGGAGGACGCGAAGGCCGCCGTCGCTGACTGCTGCTCCTCTTCCTCCTCCAGCTCCCTCCCCCCGTGACGACGCCGGAGACGCGCGCGCGGGCGGCCTTGTCGTCGTAGAACTCAGAAGCGGCCACGTCGGTGCCGATCTTCACCTCGCGCCCGGGGCTCGGCGGGCAGGTGCGCGGGCGCCCAGACACCCCAAAGCGCGGAGCCCAAGACGAGGAGGAAAATGACGGATGAGTGTAGGAGGAGGCGGACAGGGGAGAACAAGTGGAGGAGGAGGCAGGACGAGGTTGGAGGAGGAGGAGGAGGAGGAGGAGGAGGAGGAGGAGGAGGAGGAGGAGGAGGAGGAGGAGGAGGAGGAGGAGGCAGGAGGGGGAGGAGGCGGGAGGGGGAGAGGGCAGGAGGAGGGGGCAGGAAGATCGAGGAGGAGGAGGAGGACGAATACGGAGTGAAGTGCGCAAGGGGAACGGCGCTCCATGCGCAGGTCCCCTTCTCTTCTCCATTCTTCTGTGCCCCCTTCTCTTTACCATGTTTGGTGTCCCCTTCTCTTACCAGCCTGGAGCATATCCTTATCCCTAAGCAGGGCATCGCCTCATCACAGTGCCAATCATAGGGTTTCCCTTGGTTTTTCGGGGCGCATCCCTAACGTTGTCATCGCCATTTGGCGCGTCAATCTTGGGGATAGGGATAAGTTCGAGGCTGGTGATTCTCTTCTCCATCTTCTTCCGATCCGCCCTCCCCCACCTTCTGTGCCCCCGCTCCCCTTCGCGTAAATTCCCGCTCGGCCGCGTGGCGTGCCAATCTTGGGGATAGGGATACGTCCGAAGCTGGTGATTCTCTTCTCCACCTTCTTGTCACTCCGCCTTCCCCCACTTTCTTAGGGATTTCCTCAGTTTTCCAGGGCGCATCCCTGAGATTGTCATCGCCTTTTGGCGCGTCAGTCTTGGGGAGAGGGATAAGTTCGAGGCTGGTGATTCTCTTCTCCATCTTCTTCCCATCCGACCTCCCCCACTTTTGGTGCCCCCGCTCCCCTCCGCGGGCTCTGGATCTCGAGGGAGGAGGACGACGACAAGGAGGACGAGGAGGAGGAGGAGGAGGAGGAGGACGAGGAGGAGGAGGAGGAGGAGGAGGACGAGAGGAGGGAAGGAGGAGGAGGAGGAGGAGGAGGAGAAAGGAGGAGGGGGGGATGAGGAGGAGGATGAAGGAGGAAAGGAGGATGAGGAGGAGAGAGGAGAGGAGGAGGAGAGGAGGGGAGGGAGGAGGAGGAGGAGGAGGGAGGAAGGGGAGGCAGGAGGAGGAGGAGGAGGAGGAGGAGGAGGAGGACGAGGAGAGGACGAGGAGGAGGAGGAGGAGCTCTTTCCGAGCTCTTTCGAGCCGCCACGTCGTGGCAACCCGCGCGGCGCTGTCGGCGCGCGCGCGCGGGGGCGCCGCTCTCGGCGCCTCTCAGGCCGCCTCGGTCCTCGGCATCAGGGGACGTGCCGAGCAGCCGAGGGGCCCGCGGGCGGCTCCGCAGCCCAGCCCTCTCGCCGCGGGGCGGGGAGACCACATCTTCTGCCACCAGCTCCGCCTCGCGTGGTCCTCACCCGCCCCGCGGGCCGCTCGCCCTCGTCCAGCAGCCGGCGCAGCGCGCCCAGCGGCAGCGGCGGGGCGGCGCACGCCGCGCGGGCCCCTCTCGCCTCTGGCGGCGGGCGCGCCGCGCGCCGCCTCTCCTCCTCCAGCAGCGCTCGCGAGGCGGCACGGCGTGCGGCCTCAGCTTCGTCACGTTGGTCTGCTGCTGCTGGTGGTGCTGTCGTCGGTGGCGGCGTCGGTGCTGGCGTGGCGGTCGCGTCCAGCAGGCGTCTCACAATCGGCTCCTCGGCTCTTCGCCTCTCGCTTTCTGATCTCCGTGTCCTCTGCTCTCCTCTGTCTCCGCCGTCGGGCCGCGCGCCTGCTGCCTCGCAGCGCGCTCTCGGTCTGGCCGACGCGGCCCGACGAGCCCTGTCCCGCGCCGCGGGCCCTCGGTCTGCTCCTGCAGCTGGAGGGGCGGGCGGGCTGCTGGGCTCCGCAGGCGTCGTAGCTCTCCTGGTCGCCTCCAGCGCGCCCGCAGTGTAGCCTCGGCACTTCTCCCGCAAACGGCAGGGTGGCTCTTCCCGTTTATTTCGCCAGGAAACACCACTTGTGCCCCCTGCCGTGTCGACCTCCGTGCTCTGGCTACTGCTGGCCTCTGTAAGCTGCTCCTCGAACTCCTCGTCCTCAGGGTCGCTCAGTGCGCGATGCCTGTCGCAGGTGCCCTGCTCTCGCGCCGCTTGTCTCAGCCACCCCTGTAGTCTGTAGTGTCCGCTGTCGCATGCCGTGTGACCGCAGCAAGGCTCCTGCAGCTTCTTGGCGATCAGCTCGGTGGTGGCGCCTCCGCACTTCTCGCAGAACCACCTGTTGTGCCTCCTCAGCCGCCTCAGCTTGTGTGTGGGGTGCGACTCGATGCCGAACTTGGTGACCGTGATCGCCGTCTCGGGCGGTGGGCCACTGCACTCCTGCGTCAGCCAGCTGTGGATGTTCTGCGCCGTCGTCGTACTGGAGACTGACTGCCAGCAGGTTATGCACGTCCATCCTGTGCCTCGACGATCTCGTGCCAGTACATGTTGTGTGAGTGGCCGCCGCGAGTGGTTGTCCCCCAGCAGGTCCTTCTTGCGCACGGTGTCCTGCCGTTGCTTCTTAGCCTGAGCGCGGCGGGCCTCTCTCATCTCCTTCTCGTCTGGCGGCCTTCTGGTGATGACGTCCTTGGTGGTTGCAGCGATCCTGAGCCTCACCAGGTGCGCCGTCGCTCTCACCCACTCGTAGCAGCTCATCTCGGTGTCGCTGATCGCGTGGGTCTTGGCGCCTGCGTCTGCGTACTGGTCGGCGGCCTGGTTGCCTGCCCAGATGCGCCTCGTGATGCCCTTCGCGATGGCCTCCTGCTCAGTCATGTGGCTGTTGAGGTGGTGCGCGCTGATGTCGTTTCGGTCGCCTCCTCGCGCACGGATCGCCTCGCCCAGCTGGTGCCACAAGTCCCCGTTCGTGCAGCCGAGCCCTGTGGTCTCCTCACGTCGCGCCGCCCAGCCCAGGCAGGTGACCTCGCTGTCGGTCCAGAAGCTGGCCTTGCCCTCCGTGGCGTTGACGAAGCTGATCAGGCTGAAGAGCTCCGCCCTGTTGTTGGTTTGCCTCGGTCCTGGCAGTGGGCCGAATCTGGCGCCCGCGATCTCGTCGGTGTCGTCGCCCTCCTTCAGCAGCACCCAGCCCCAGCCGCAGCGGCAGTATCTCTCGTCTGCGCTGTACTCGCCTCCTGAGCCGTCGCCGCAGCCCGCGATCTCGCCGCCGTCGCTGGCGGAGAGCCTGATGTTGGTGATGCAGGCGCCCACGGTGTGCTCGACGTGCTGGGTGTCGCACTTGGGCGGCGTGGTCCACTTCTTGGGCGTGATGCCTCTGAGCCAGAAGGCGGGGTTCTCCTTGGCTCCCTCGATGGCCCTGCGTGCCAGGCCCTCTGTCTTGCGGATGGCCTCGCAGTCAGCTCGGGCCGCACAGTGGCCCCAGATCCTGTGTGCATCATCCTCTGGTCTGCCGCACTCGCACATGTCCTCCTCGCCGCCGAAGGTCTCGTGCTTGCGCCGCCTCGTCCAGGTGCCTGCACACGCTGCCGTGAGGAGCGCGCCGTACGTGCCGTGGTGCTCCTTCTTAGCGAGCTGGTTGAGGTGCTTCTTAAGGTCTGTCACGTCCGCACCAAATTGAAGCCCTCCGCCGTTGTGGTGCTGTGATGCCGTCTCCCACAGCTGGTCTTGGATATCCTGCAGGAGCGCGTCCACGATCTCTGTGTAGTCGCCGCCCTGCTCGTCGGTGTTGAACCTCCAGTAGTCCCCTTGCCTGTCGATCCAGACGTCTGGTCCTCTGGAGTCCCAGCCTACCTCCCGCAGCAGGAGAATCAGGCTGGCCAGCGGCCCCTTGCGCGCCTGCCACCTCTTCTCTGCCCTGATCTTGCGGAGCTGGAAGTAGATCTTCGGCCAGGCAAGCTTGACCTGCGCTCTGATGTCGGGGCTGCGGGCCCAGACCTCGAACCACGTCTTCAGCTGCGCCTTCACCGCAGTGGTCGCGGGGTCGGCTCCCTCCAGCGCCAGGAACGTGGTGAGGCAGCGGCCTGGCCACGGCCTCCTCAGAGCCTGTGCATACCTCCTCCTCGCCTTCTGCCGCGCCCAGGGTGCCATGCCGTGCACCGTCGCGCCGTACATGTAGGAGGCCACCGCTCCTTGGTGCAGGATGCCTCTCCTCCGCCGCAGCCTGAGCCTCTTGAGCTTCTTGCCCACGTGGCCGCAGCGCGTGAAGGCTTGCTTCGTCCTCTTTCTGTGGGTGTCCCTTTTCAGCGTGCCTCTTGCGCCTCTGTCAATTCCCAGGTCGCGGCCCTCAGTGACGGCCTGGACGGGTAGGTCCACCTTGTGCAGCGCCTGCTGTACTCTCTTGGTGGTGCGGTAGTTGGTGCTGAAGATGACGGTCTTGTCCGCGAGCGAGAGTCCCTGTGCACGTAGACCGTCGCGTAGCCCCACCGTGACCGCCGTCAGTTCCTGCTCGACTGCCTCTGCGCTGCCCAGGATGCGGATGCTGATGTCGTCGAACCAGGCCCTCGGCAGCGGCTTGGGCAGCGCCTGTGAGTTCTCCAGCATCCTGCCAATGACGGAGTAGACCACCGTCTTGGCCAGGTTGTTGGAGTGCCTCGAACCTGCCAGCAGCGACCTGTCAGCCCAGGTAGGTGTCGAGAAGGCACCTTTCCACCGCAGCACCCTCGTGGCTGAGTGCTGCAGCAGCATCATCGTCAGCAGGCGGGGGCGGAAGTCCATCCTCAGGCCCGCCTCGATCACGCAGTCGAGCTGAAGGCTGTCGTAGAACTTCTCGATGTCCGCGAGCAGGTTGCCGTGGAACAGCTGGAGCGCGTCGCAGCACTCGTCGCTGATGACTCTCCTCATCGCCTCGCGCAGGCAGCTGTTGCCCGCCACGGCGGCGTCCCACTCTCTCTCTTGCTGCTTGGCCCAGCGCCTCACCGCGGGCCTGTGGAGCAACTCCCAGCAGCGCACCATCTGCGGCAGCAGGGCGAGGGCCCTATCGCCCTTGGCTGGCTTGGGCGTGAGCATCACGATCTCGCACAGCAGCTGCCACGGCCATGCGAGCGCCTGCTCGCATGAGTTGAAGAACTCGACGATCCTCTGGCGGCCTTCGGGCGGCAGCCTGCGGATGTCGGAGCACACCAGCATGTCAATGCCCTTGCCCTTGTCGGGCTCTCCTCTGAGGGCCTCGTCTAGGTCCTCGAGCGTCCATTCTGGGGCCGCCTCCGCACGTGCGCGCTTCCGTAGTTGCTGTAGAACTTCGGTGTGCTGCTCGTGCTTGAGTCGGTCGCACTTCCAGATGTCCTGGAACGCCTTCGCTTTCTCGTCGACTATCTTAGGGGCCCTCCCCCACCTTCTGGGCCCCCCGCTCCGCCGCGGGGCGGCACCCCGGGAGGCGCCCGGGCAGCCAGGAGGCCCCTCGGAGGCCAGAGGCCGCCCTATATGGGAGCAGGTCTAAGTCGGGCCTGTCCCCCCACAGGGAGATTTTCGACGAAACACAAAACATACCCCAAAGCATACTCCACAATCATCCAAAAATATTCAAAAAAGAGTCCCCAGACTATTTTTTCAAAACCCTTTTTGAAGATTCCCCCTGTAGAGGGACAGGCCCGACTTAATCCTACAGGCGGGCGCTGGAAGCAAGAACTTGGAGGAGTCGGACAACATCGAGCACGAGCAGTCATCGAAACATAATAGACACGTCGTCCCCCCATGTTCGCTTCTGCCCAGTCTTGAATCTCCCTCCCGTAAACGTACGGCAGGTTTGAGTCGTGCCGACTTCGGCGTTGGTTTCTGACACTGCGGGGATCGTTCAACATTGAACGATCGGCCGTTTCCGAAACATCCAAATCGTTCCACATCGAACGATTCTGGATCACCCGCGGCGTTCAACGTTGAACGCCGGCGGCAAGGTCGCCGCGGGTCGACACGACACGGACCTACCGTACACGCCCGACTCAGCTCTGGGCGGCCGGAGGCTCTGAAGGGACCCAGCGTGGGCGGCTTCTGGGCGGCTTCTGGGCGCCGGGAGGAGGCGCCAGACCGTGCCGGTCCACACCCAGCGCTCTCGGGGCCCGGGGCGCGGGGGACGCCTCATGCGGAGGCGGGAGGAGGAGGAGGAGGAGGAGGAGGAAGAGGAGGAGGAGGAGGAGGAGGAGGAGGAGGAGGAGGAGGAGGAGGAGGCAGGCCCCGAGGAGGCGCTGCGGGCGGCGACGATAAGGGGGGGGGCAGGGCATAGGGCGACGAAGTGCGCGGAGTACGAAAGGACGACGAAGGCCCCGGGAGGCCCCGCAAGATCTACTTGCAGGGGGCGGCGACGATCGGGGAGGCGCTGTCGGGGCGAATAGCCCCAGGGGCGGGCATTGCACGCATTCGCCCGGGAGACTCGTCGAAGACACAGATCATCGGCGCACCCGGATACATTGAAGGGGCCCTGGGACACACAAGTGAATACACACAAATCAAAGGATTCCCCATACTTTCCTACATCTTCTGGGCTTTCGTCTTCCCCACCACTCCCCATCTTTTCCCCTATTTTCGGGGGATGCGAGGATTCCTTGTGTCTGTGTGCTTCTCTCCCTCCTGGTGTGTTGCTCCCCCCCCCAGGGGGGATTCGCCCCTCTCGTCGCCTCCGGCGCCGGGGGAGGCACCGGAGCGTGCCAGCGCCCTCCGGGCGTGCGCGGGCCCGGGGGGAGGCGCCGGGAGGCAGGTGGCAGCACGGGCGTGGGAGGGCCCGCAAGTGGATTCGGTGTGCGCGCGTGTGGGAGGGCGGGGCACGTCGCTTCTGCAGTCGGGGCCTTGACCGAAGGAGCCCCAAAGTAAGGAACGAGGCCCCTGTTTTCCACGAGTTAAGCTTCGATCTCCGATCGAAGACATAAGGAAAGCCTGAGGCAAGCTGCGAAAAAAAGGTAAGGAACGCGGAGCCCCTCCCCAACGAAAAGGGTTCCTTCTTCAGGGCCCCGACTGTATATGTGTGTGGAAGGCTCCCCTGTTGATTTGATGCGCGCGGGAAGGGCCACACATTGATCTGCCAGGTGGCGGGGGGCCAGGATATTGAGTCGATGTGTGTGGTGGGTGGGGCATCTCTGGATTTCAGGTGTGTCGGAGGGCCCACAACCAGAGCGCCCACTTCTACTACGCGGGAGCCCGACATGTTGATTGAATGCGGAGGTTCCGCGCAGTGAAATATGCGGGGGAACGTTGTCGTCGTCGTCGTCGTCGCTCGTCGTCGTCTTTGTCTTCGTCGTCGTGGTCGATCCTAGTCGTTTTCGTCGTCGCTCGTCGTCGCTCATGATCGTCGTCATCAATTGCCGTCGTTGTCACCATCTCCGCCGTCGTTGTCGCAGTCATCGTCGCTCGTTGCAATGCAGTGCAACTCAACGCAACGCAATGCAATGCAAAACAAACGCAATGCCAATAGAACGCAATGCAATGCAACGCAATGCAGAGGAGGGATGACGAGTGCGGAGAGAGAAGGGAGGAGAGAGGTAGTGGTGAGGGGTGATGGGGGAAGGGGGGATGAAGGGGGAAAAGGAGGGGGAATGAGGAGGGTGGAAGCGGAGGAGGGGAATCGGCCGCCGTCGTCGTCGTCGTCGTCGTCGTCGTCGTCGTCGTCGTCGTCGTCGTCGTCGCAACGCAATGCAATGCAATGGAATGCAACGCTGCGCGACGCACCAACCCGCCAGAATGCCCGCCCGCCGACCGCCCCACCCGCTTCTCCGACACAGCCCAGTGCTCGGTAGCCTCCGCGCCCGACTCGACACCCAGGACTACACGATCCCAGTGCCCGACACAGCACCCCCCAATTCCACGCGCCCTGTGTCCAAGACAACACCCACTACTCCACAGCCTCCGCTGCGAGAGAGCCCGCCCGCCCGCCATTCGACCATCCACCTGCGCCACATGCCCGCCCCGAGACTCCAGGGGCAACCGAGCCGAGGAGGGGGGGAGGCGAGGGCGAGGGGGACGGGGAGGAGGGGGCGGGAGAAGAGCAAGCTGCGTGCACAGACGCTTTCCGATGCCCGGATCGGCGTCGGAGCCCCCTTCCTGGCGCGCGGAGCGCGCCAGGGGCGGCGTAGGAGGCGCCGCCAGGGGAGCCCAGCACCGATCCAAGGAGTCCCTGCGGAGCTCCGACCTTCGAAGGAGGGGGGACAAGCTGCTGTCCTCCTCCGGGCCCGAACGTGCGGGCTGGCCTTGTCCTTGTGGCCAGACTTCTCGATGGCGTCCATCAAGACGTCAAGAGCCTCGTCGTTGTCCTGCGAGAGGAGGGCTCGGAGAGGATGGGGGGAGAGGGCGGAGTGCACTGCACGACCCTTGTGAGTCCGAGTTGCAACGTGTTTTCCGGGGGCTGGCCAGCTGAATTAGCCAAGGACGGGGCTGAAAAGCCAAGAATGCATGCCACATCTTGAAAAACACCTTATCCTCATTGTCAGCGGCGACTGTAGGACAGGGAGGGCGGATGAGGAGCGGGGCAGTGGGGAGGACAGAGGGAAGAGGACGGGGAGGGAGGATAAGAAGGAAGATGCGACCTCGCATCGAGAGCACGAGGACGAGGAAGAGGAGAAGGATGAATGGGAGGATGAGGACGGATAGGAGGAGGAGGAGGAGCACGCGAATGCGTCGCAAAAGCGTTTGCCCCCTCCCTGCGGGGCAGTCTCGCGCACCGTCTGGTGCACCCGATCGAAGCACGCCTCAGCCACCATGAGCAGCTGGCCAGAGCGCGCGCGGAAGTTCCAGCTTACTGCCATCAGGGATAATGGCCCTGAAAGAAAACATACCAAATTTAGGTTCGCCGTTTTGACTTCCCAGGGCCCTTTCTTGGCGGCGAGCGAGGGGGGAAGTGAAAAGGATAATGCCTTCTCAGAAGGCTCGGAAGTCCCCATTGCCTTCTGAGAAGTTTTCTGAGCCTTCCCCAAAGACACGCACAAAACCTCTCTGAGGGCGCGAGGGCTTCTGAGCAGCCCCGCCGCCTTCTGAGAAGGCCTCCTCCTTCTCACTCCCCCCCTGCTTGCCGCCGACTTTCCAAACCCCGGGAACTCCCCCAAAGCACCTCAGGAAGAAAACAGGCCCCAAGGGAAACCACTGCGTCCAAGACCCGTCCCCTCCAGGACCCGTCAACTCTGTTTCCATCAGGACCTCTGGAGGAACCTTGGCTGTGATCTCAAGGCCTACCCACTCCTCGAAAGACAGGCCCTGGCCTCCTCAAGGCAAACTCACCGGCAATATGATCCGTAATCTTCCCACCGACCCAGGCCGTCTACGTCCCACGACAACCTTGCAGCGCACTCTTCGAACTATGCAAACTAAGGGGAACAAATAGTTACATAAACAAAAAACTCTGAGGTCCGCACGGATTTCTCGGATCGGTGCTGGGGCCCCCTGGCGGCGCCTCCTGCGCCGCCCCTGGCGCGCTCCGCGCGTCAGTGAGGGGGGTCCAGCGCCGATCCGAGAAATCCGCGCGGACCTCCGAGGTTTGATGCTTCGGTCACTGCTTCTTCCTACGTCTTCGAACTAGGCAGCCGTGCGCACACATGTCCGTTGCGCAAGGCTCCTCCAAAGCAGGCCTAGTCGGGGATAGACTGACCCGGGTCCATCCAGACCAGGGTCAGTCGGCGCTGCAAGATCGTGGGCAATCCTGCAGGATCCTGCGCCAGAGCCCGGGTCAGTGCGACCCTGGCCCCGCAGGATCCTGTAAAGATCCGGCGCCCCCCCAGGACCCTGGCTGGCATCGGCCCCCGCTCCTGGAGCCCTGACCCCGAAAGCAGCCCATAGGCGCACACAAGGGCCGCGGCGGGCCGGCGCGGGCGGGCGGCTTCCTGCACGCTCGGGGCGAAGCCGCCCTCGTCGCCCACGTTGCACGCGTCCTCTCGCGGCAGCCCAGGGGGGCGGGCCGTCGTCGTCGTTGTCGCCGTCGTCGTCGCCGTCGTCGGGGTCGCCGTCGTCGTCATCGTCGCCGGCGTCGTCGTCGTTGTCGTCGCCGTCGTCGTCGTCGTCGTCGCCGTCGGCGTCGCCGTCGTCGTCGTCGTCGTCGCCTCATCGCCAAAGAGCCGTCGACGGCTCGAGGGGCACATCGGGGACCGAGGGATCGGCGTGGGGGGCGGCGCCGCCCTGGTCGCCCGCAAGCGGCACTCGTCGCCCATCGCTAGTCCATACGCTTTAACCAGGGGCCTCCCTCCTTCTCGTCCTCCTCCTCCTCCTCCTCCTCCTCCTCGTCCTCCTCCTCCTCCTCCTCCTCCTCCCTTTTAATCGCTTCCCACATGGGGCACGGTTCGGAGGACCGCGCCACATCGCCACACCGCAGCCTGGCCAGCGGAACAGCAGTCAACGTGGATGCATGGCGGTTCCTCTTCAACATGTGGCTCTTGCTTGAACGCCGCGCACATGCGTTCCTTTCCAACAACTACACGGTTGGAAGGCGCTTCTCCTCAAAGAAACATGTTTTTGACACTTCCGCAGGCCGTATGCTCGCAAATCTAGAGCTGTGCAATCGATACACGGACGAACGTCGGCTCATGTTCGAATCGGGGCTCTCGCTTGGGAGTTTAGTCTGCTTGCGATGCGGACTTTTAAACATTAGCAGCGTTTGCACGGATTGGGGTTGCTCGTTTTCAAAGCGGGGCTCTCGCAGAACTCTTCCTTGGGCTGTGTGCTCCTACCTCGTCGCCGTCCTCTTAGCTAGACACATGGGTGGTAGCTCCTTGTCAAGAAGGGGTGCTCGCCTGACTTGCAGGTCCATGGAGCGCTCGTCTTCTAGGGGGGCACCTCCCGAAGTGAAAAGAAGGGAAGTCTTGCAAAGGCTTAATTGCGGGGAGGGGGCCCGGGACGCGCTGGCGTGCTGCATCATGATTGATGCATGGTGGGCCCTCCTCCTCCTCCTCCTCCTCCTCCTCCTCCTCCTCATCCTCCATTCCTTCCCCTGATATAGAACTTCTTCCCGTCGCACCCGAAACCAATTTCTAGGGCGGGCCAGGCGTTTCGCCGGAGACTTCCCCACCACGCATGACTCCGAAGCTGGGACATTGACAGCCGTTTCACGGATGGAGGGCGGATGTGGCTTTCGCCTTAGCGCCGCGCACATTCGCTTTCAAAATTTGCAAACGAGTCTCACGGACTGAAGGCGGTTGGTTTTCAACATGTGGCTCCCGCCTTGGCGCCGCGTACATTCGATTTCAATAGTTGTAAGAGTTTCACGGATTAAAGGTGGTTGGTTTTCAACATGTGGCTCTCGCCTTAGCGCCGCGCACATTCCTTTTCAACAGTTGCAAGAGTTTCCATGGGTTGAGGGCGGTTCCTTTTCAACATGTGGCTCTCGCCTTAGCGCCGCGCGCATTTTTGATACAAAATTATAAGAGTTTCGCGGATTCACATGATCGACGTACCACAATTTGTTTTGGACGGATTCGCGATCATGAGGGCGCAATAGTCATGATGATTCGCGGTGTTGGAGTCCCAGGAATACTGCCCCGACCTAGCCCGGAAACCCCAGTTTCGGGTTGAGAGGGCTATCTGTTTTGTTTTTCAATGCTCCCCCACTGGGAATGGAGGGCAAGTTGTAAGTCGGGCGCGCCCCCCTACAGGGGGATTGGAAACATCCTGATACCCCACAAATATTCCCGAATTGTCAAACATACAAAAAACATCTATGTTGTTACTATTGTTGAACCTTCCCCTTGTATAGGGGGCAGGCCCGACTTAAGGCAAGTTGGGGCCTTCGGGTCGGGTTGTGGTGGCTTGGTCGGTGGTGACCTCGGGCATCCCGGGAGCCTCCCGAAGCGCCAGACGGCATGCAGTAAACGGGTCCTCGGAGGTGCAGCTCCAGTGCGGGCACGTCTGGGTGGGGGTGGGGGGACGACAGGAGGAGGAGGAGGAGGAGGAGGAAGATAGGATAGGATAGGACTCGGCCTTGCGCGTGTGCTGGGAGTACGCAGCTATGCACAGTGTGAGACACGCGTGCACAACTACTACCTCTGACAATCGTATATCTACTATACGAGGTCAATGGTAACGCGCGCCGTGCAGCGCTCGACACTCTAGTATCGGGGCTGTGCGCAAGTGTGAATTTCGCACGCGGGCTGGGGGGGACACCCCTCTGGCCCCGTGGGGCCAAAACCTCTCGGCACTGCGTGTGCCAGGTCGGCTCCCGAGGCATCTACCCAGCCCAGAGAAAAAAAAACAGTCAAGACGGATCCACACCCTCCACCGAAGAGGCCCCCCTATCACCTGACACTCGGGCCCCGCAGGCATCCGATTGGCAGGCAACAGCGAGGCGCCTTCAGCGAAGGGGTGACCCGTGGAGCAAGGGATATGTATATCTCGACTGACGCGGACAGCCTGCCTTCGCGAGGGTCGGGCGGGCCTCAATCAGAGTGTGCAACTGCATAGAGATAGCACTCGCGATGAAGTACATTACCATGCCCATCGAGTCGCAGAGGGAGCGGAGCAGGAGGTTACGCTCTGAAATCCCGTTCAATGACTCTGTGGAGGTCAGCTGCACAACATCTGCGAGCGTGAACTATATATCTGGAGCGTCGATGCAATATGAATAACCACCGGGGCCGGGGAGCAACGGTGCGAGGGTCACTAACGGCGCACCGCCGGGCAGTCCCCACTCGCACCGCGCCCCCCGTTGGGTAGTCAATCCCACGTCTGTACTCTGCATAGAGATAGCACTCGCGATGAAGTACATTACCATGCCCATCGAGTCGCAGAGGGAGCGGAGCAGGAGGTTACGCTCTGAAATCCCGTTCAATGACTCTGTGGAGGTCAGCTGCACAACATCTGCGAGCGTGAACTATATATCTGGAGCGTCGATGCAATATGAATAACCACCATGGTAACGTGGCGACGAAATGCTACCGAGGGCTCGGGACTACTCTAGGGTGCAGGCACAAAGGCCAGAGCGTTATAGTCCCCTACCCTGAGCTGCAGGCCACCCGTGGGTGCCTACACGGTCCCGAAGCCCTGGTGCGGTCCCGACCGTGTGTTTGACGTTCGTTCCTTTGCTGCGATGCGTTCTCTGAGTGCCTCCATACGAGCACGCCGTGGTTCCGTCAAGCCTTCTCCTTCTTGTCCTTGCCCCTGCCCTTGCCGCCGAGCTTGTGACGGTCCAGCATCTTCTGCGCCAGCGTCTCGAGGTGGCCCTGTGGGGCGGTCCCCTGCTTGAGCGTGCCGCCCATGCCGCGAAGGAGGACCACGACTGCGTTCTCGATCATCAGCTTGGAGTACGTGACTGGCTCGCCTCCCGAGTCGAACTGAAGGCTCACACCGTCCACCACGGCGAACTGTAGTCTCGTCATGTCCTCGTTGTAGCATTTCTTGCAGCGGAAGTGTCGGATTGATAATCCGAGCTCCTGCATCCGTGCGCTCAGTACGAACCTCTGATAGAACGACTTCACGCAGTCCATCGCCTCGCCGCCGATCTTGATACTGGTCTCCGCCTCCACTAGACATTTGAATCCTGCGCGCGCTATGTGTAAATGTGGAGGTCCGAGCTTGTCCTTCACCGTCGGGAGCCCAGCCGCCTCCGCGTAGAGCTTGCCAGCGGCCCTGCAGGCCACGATAATCGGGGACAGCGTCGGCAGGATCACGCTCACCCATACCACCGATGCGAGGTCTCGTAGAAGTTGAGAGTGCATGCAGAAACCTTTTAGGAGGAGGCTCAGCGCCGCTGCAACGTCTTTTGCCTTGAGCGCGCCCTCCACCTGGTGTAGCGTGTCCTCTGCTGCGTCTGCTGCCTCGGCCACCGACCTCCGAGACTTTGCGCCCCTGCCCTCCTCGCCGCCGCCACCAGGGTCCTCGTTCTTGCGCTTGCCCAGTTCCACGAGAGCCGCGAGGTCCATCATTTCGCCTTCGGTGGAGGCCGCCATCGAGAAGGCGACGCTGGTGGATGACCGGCTGTGGGAGAGAGCAATGAGACCTGATGTGGACTTGAAGGTCGTGTAGACTTTGAGCCTCATGCCAACAGACTGGGCAATGCAACTCTTCAGGTATAATCACGTCCTGCGCTAAGAAAGAGCTCCTCCCCCGACTGCAGATGTTACGTTTGTAGGATCTCATGACGTGGCGTTCGGCGTTCTCCTTTGTACTCAGAACTTGCATACAGCGAAAGCACTGGTTTGTAACAGTCAAGAGGGACGCTTCGTTTCGCACTCTGTGTGCCCGCCCTGCGTGGAGGAGGAGCGACTTCATGGTGCTGAACCTCTCGTTACACTTGGCGCCCGTGCTGAGCACCATGTGGCAGATGAACTGGCCCTCTTGGGCCGTCTCCTCCTCCTCCTCGGGGACCTCGGGGGCCTCTGGGGTGAACTCGGGCGGTGCGAACGACTGCGAGTAGGCTGCAGCACGGAGGACCGTGAAATCCAAGAAAGCCCAGTCCCTGTACTCCTGGAGGTACAGCAGCTTCACGAGGGGGTAGCCCGAGGGGACCAGCGTGTAAAAATCCTCGACGAGATCATGGGCATGCTTGAGGTCCTCTAGTAGCTGCCGAGCCCAGGGGTTGGCCTTTGGGGTCAGTTCCCAGTTGTCGTCAAGGGTATCCTGGTTGTTGATGGCCCCGAAGATACAAGCCCGAACTTGACGGTGGGCCTCAGGGAAACGGGCCCAACTCTGGAGCCACCCAAGACGACGTACTCTGAGTTCCTCGAAGGTAGGTAGGATCTTCCAGTACTCCCAGACCTTTTTTGCGGGCCAGCGCCGAATTTCTCCTTCTAAGCTCCGGGTGGTCCCCTGAAGGCCAAGGCCCCTACGCATAGCCAACATCAACACACGGTCCGACTGCTCACAGAAAGACGAGTCCACGACGCGAGCCTCCATGCCCGAGAGGAGGGCCGCCTGTACGAAAGAGATGATCGCCATACGCTTGATGGGACGAGCGGCTGGCCTGACCAGGAAGCACGAGATGAGCCCCAGACCGTTTTTTCCCGCCAGAGTTCGCTTCGACTTCTCGACGGCCAGGGACCCCGTGGAAGTGAGCCAGCCTCCCAGGATCCTGATATGACGACCTCGGATCCCTGAAGTTTTTAAAACACCGCTGTGCCACAGGCGTCGTTGACCTATGCAGCCTCGACCGAAGATGCGAGCAAGAGTGACCCGCTTCTCAGGGTTCAACGTGATACCTATCTCGGAGAGGGCCTCACTCAAATTGTTGCTACTCGACTCCGCCAGCGCCGCCGAGGGTGCCGCCTCGCTGCCGTTCGAGAAAGGTTCGGGTCCCCACCCTGGAATAATCATCTTCGTAATGTCATCTGCGAAAATCGTTAAGCCTACATCGGAGGAAGTGCCGTCTATCTCGATGGCCTCTGCATACTGCCGAGAAGAAGTCCGAGAGCGATGATCGTGAAAACGGGCGAGACCGAGTTCGTAGTAATAGGGGAAGGCGCGGGCAGGATTGGGGTGTCCCATCATTTCGCCTGTTGCGGGCCGAAGAGTAATCACCTCCGAGTTGGATTCAATCTGGAGGGCCCCCTGAACTGCACGACGGTGTTCGAATACGATATCTTCCTGTCGATACAAGGACGGGAGGGTCTCAATGATAGTTTTTCGGTCAGTGCTCGCAAAAGCGTTCGAGGCGTCCTCGTTGACGATCGCGTGAGACAAGCCCTCCTGCTCGAGGCGCCACGATGCACATGCTTGAACGGCGATTGCGTCCTCGCGGCGGCGCCTCGGCACGAACCCGTGGCAATGGTATGGGAGACGCTCACGAACCTGTCTGCCCCGCTGCCACAGCCAAGAGTGCCATGCCTTGCCCATCGGGCAGAACAAGTGAATCCATCGCTGTCCCGCGGCCCCAAGCTTTCCGTTTCGTTTGTCCAATCCGATACAGGAAGAGATGTCGTAGAGTAGTGGTGATTGGCGAGCTCGCCGAAACGTAGCGATGATGTCCGTCATGCGCTCGAGGAAAGCGGTAGCCGTCGAAGGGCGCGAGCTGGCCCCCACTCCACCTGTGGTGAAGGTCTCCCACACCGCCTCATCAAGAAGTAGTAGCCATAATTCAGACGGCATTGACCAGTGGGGGCATGCCCGACGTTTTGGGGAAGATCTCAGCACTTGTATCATGCCCTGTAGATCCTCCTGTGCCTGTTCCAGGTAGATGGCCTGCAAGATATTATATCTCACCTCTTCGGATCTGGCAAAATCTTCCTCGTCCTCGAAATATGTTCTGTCGAACCGTTCTACCAACTCCGCTTGTAAATCACAAGGAACTCCGCCCATACCACCCGCCGCTGCGGGTAGTTGAAGAAAAGAACTTATCTGCTCGGCTTCGCATTGCTCCATTTTGCATACAAAGTAACGCCGCTGGCGAGGACCACGTCCTCGTCGAGACAGACGGCGTATCAGTCTCTGGACTGTATTGTGGTCATGGGCGGACCAAGCTTCGTTCAACTCCTGGACTATCGCCGCCGTCTTGTCCTTCGTGATCTGCTTGGACAAGGAGCGGATTCTGAATGTAAGCCTTGCTAATTCCAATTCCGTGTCCTGCCAAGAGGCTGTCTCGCGCCCTGTAAGTGTGCCTTTCAATAGTTTTCGCCGTTCCAAGGTGCGAGAGCGCTGGTGTTCAAGGTCAGACTTGAGCTCCTCGGCCGGTGTTGGCTTGCTGATAAGATCCTTCGCCTTGTTAACTAGAAGCGTGGCCGTGGTGTTCCATAACTCGTCCGTCGTGGGCCTTGTGCACATGCGAATCCATTCCTCATCGGGTATCGTCATCAGTTCGCTCTGGATGTCCTCGATAAGTTGTGTGCACTGCTGGCCTCTTCGGGCCGACGCCATGATTCGGTCAAAATCCCAGCCTGGAGCTGAACCCATCTGCGATTGAAAACAATATGCGAATTCCACATAGACTGGTCGATGATCTCGATCGTCTAATGTTTGAATGGGTTGTAGCCTTCGACCCGCCCTCGATAGCACCTGGCATTTCGTCATGTACGGCATGAGGGCTTGAGGCAAGTGAATGAAGTCGATGCGGCTGCTGCGACCCATGTTCCCATAATAGGTGGGCCCCGCGTCTACGAAGCTGTTGCAGGCCGCCAGCTCGGTATCGTTCAGCATCTGGTGCCAGAGGCGACCTGCAATCCCCTCGACCGAGGGGGAGAAACTGCCCACAGCTCGAACCTCGTCCTCTTCTTCCCAATAGTGCAATGCTGCTTCGTCCACGGTGGTCTCGTGGGAGACGCCGAGGCCGTCGTTCAAATCGCAGCCAATGATGGGCGTGCAGCGGGCTCCGACGGACTGGATGGTGGTCCTCGTCCAGCCTATGAGGGCCTGCACCAGCGTGCGGTACTCCTTCGTCTGGCCGCGCCCCGAAGGTTGGCACGGAAAGTACAGCACGATCAGGAGCACGTCCAGCGTCGACGACTTCAGGCGCACAGCCCCCGCCCTCCCCTCCAGACGAGGTGGCGGGGCGTAGATGCGGCGCAGCCAGCGCCTGGGAAAGACTTGGTTGTGCATCATGATGGAGACGCCGCACGCTCGATTGCTGGATCGAGACCACCCGAACGAGATCTCCCAGTGGCGTGGATGACAGAATAGCTGGTGGGAGTCTTCGCCTTTCTTCCGACATGTACCTGGTAGTAGAAGAATGCCCGTATTGTGAAACTCCAAAGATATGTCGCAGCATCTCATGGGCCCGATTAGATGCATCGGGTTGTACGTGCATGCCCTGATGTGTGTCTGTCCACGAGGTGGGGGACGTTGGCTCGGTGTACTCGTCATCGCCCAAACAGAGATAGCGAACACCGCCTGCGGGAGCCACCAGCGAGAAGCCAGCCCCCGCAGAGCCATCCGTCGCCCCTCACGGGCTCGGCAGACCCCGCGGGCGAACCATCATGCCGCTGTCGCGGAATCTCTTTCCTTTGAAGTGGGATGAGCCGCGAAGGAGGGGGGTTTGGGCCGCTGCAGCGGCTGAGGAGGAAGAGGAGGAGGAGGAGGAGGAGGAGGCAAGACGCACGCAGCGACGGTGTCGCTCGGGGGCGGCCGCGCACGCCGCGCGCGCGCCCGCGGCCCCGCTCGCTCGGGCCTCGACGCGCAGCTCAGAGAGCATCTCGAAGGCCACGTCGAGGTCGGCGGTCGACTCGGGGACACCGAGCGACCGCCCAAAATACCCATACGTATACGGAGTCGACGCCCAGCTTGAAATCGGTGTCGACGCCCATCTGTGTGGCCACGGCTGCCCCTGTCGGAAGGCAAGCAGGCTGTCGCCGACAATCTGCCAGAATCTCCCTCACGGGACGCTTCCGCACGAACAGGGTTGGGGGCGTGAGGGAGGCAAGCGCGACTACCACCGACAGTCGGCCAGAACTCCCTCACGGGACGCTCCCTCGCGCCCCCCACAGCCATGCCCTCCACCTAGTAAATCATACGAGACCGATGTCGATGACCAGCATGAAATCGGTGACGGCGCCCATCGGCGAGGCCATGGCTGACCCCGTCGGAAGGCAAGCGCGACCGTCACCGACAATCGGCCAGACTCTCCCTCTCGGGACGCTCCCGCACAAGCAGCACCAACACGACGGAAAAGGGAGGGGCCCGCGAGGACCACCCCATCCGCGCGCAAAGGCCGACCGTGCCCGCATGAAACAAAACGGCCATGCATAGGTGCCAAAAGCAGGAGGAACCCCAAGGCTCGGGTTCAAGGCGCGCTGCGTAACCTGCACCTCCGCTGATGGCACGCAACAGAAAAAAAAACGCGGCTCGGGTTCAGGCAGGCAACGTAGTTAGCTTCACCCTGCGCACGTGCAGTGCACCTTCCCCCACAGTGGGGTGCCTGATACACGTGCAGGGAGCTCACACACAAACTCACGCAAGCGTACATATACATCCGAGACAATTTTCATCCCTGGTGTAACGAGCGCCAGGACGATGAGTAGAAATCCGAAGAAGCCTTAGATGCACTGGGAGGAGAGAGAGAGAGAGAGAGAGAGCAGGAGGAGAAAGGGGAGGAGGAGGATTTCGTGCGTGTATTTTCTGCTAAATGATCACAGATGCTCCTCGATGGTCCTCGCCGAGAAAAAATGCACACGTCCGAGCGATGCCAAGGCTCAGGAGGGAAACATCGAGCTGAAATCGGAGATGCATCGCCGACAGATCGGCGATGTGCCCCTGATGCCGAGACGCCATGGTCCTGGGCGGGCTGGGCTGTGGGACTCCGGTCGGCGGTGAATGAGCGATTCGGGGTCGATGCGCCCTCACCCTGAGCTTATCTGAGCCTGTCTCCCCCCGACGTTGCCCTTGAGTCTAGGGCTAAGCCCGAGCCCAAGCTCTTGCTGACAAGCAAGGCGCACACCAGGTGCACGAGAGCAACGCATGCCTCGAAACACGTTCCACAAAGATGTTGGATATTCCCACTCCCCAGTGGCCAGCATAGTCAACGTCGAATCGCTGCCAGACGTATGTCGATACCCCCAATAGCCGCTTACATGCAAAACGACACGTACCGACTGCGCAAGTGCCGAACACATGTTCGATACTGGCCGAGAACCCAGTTCTGCGTGCGAGAAATCCAACGCCTCCTGCTGTACACCCCTCTGGCAAATGGTCGAAGGCCCAACAACGACAAACAAAAATATCGGCCCGCGTCCTGACTATGAGAAGCGCTCTTGACTTCTCGGACCTTCATTCAAGTATACATCTATGTCTGCATATAGATGTGCACACGTGTGCTGTATGTGTGCGTGTGTGTGTGTGTGTGTGTGTGCGTATACGCATCTGGATATCGACATGTAAATGTGTATACACACATGTACATGTACACATATCTATACATGTAGTGGCGTGTCTCGGCTTGCCGACGTGGGGGGGCAGGCCGTCCTGCCCGTACTTCTTCTTGATGCAACCCTTCAGGGTGTGGTACACCTCGGCCCCCACGATCATCGCCTCCTTGAATGTGGAGCAGCCGGTGGGCAGGATCATGAACTCCTGGCCTCGGCCAGAAGGGGAGGAACAGGGATGGACCTAAAATATATTTTTCGCGTTCGCGTTTTTTCGTTTTCCGTCGTTTTGTCCTTAATCCACCTCTGCTGGAAAACGAAGTTGAAACGAAAGCGGCCCACGAAGTCGCCAAAATACCGTTTAGGCCGATCACTGGGAGAGCGAACGGGGAGATGGGGAGGACAGCGGCCGCATGACAGAAAGCTTCCTTTTGGCGGCCCCTGGGAGCTTCCAAAAAGGCCTCCGCCTCACAATCCGTTTTCCTCCTCCTCCTCCTGCTCCTGCTCCTCCTCCTCCTCCTCCTCCTCCTCCTCCCACCTCGCCCTCTTCCCTCCTCCTCCTCCTGCTCCTCCTCTTCATCCTCCACCTCCGTCTCCTCCTCCTTCCTCCCTGCCTCCCCCATCCTATTGTTCCTCTCTCCTCTCCCCGCGCGCCGGGAGGAACAGGGAGACCCGCCCTGCCTGCCCCTTCCTCCTGGAGGACGACGACGAGGGCGAGGACGACGACACCGACGCCCACGAGCCGCTGCGCCCCTGGCACGCGAGCCGGTTCCCGGCGTGGCTGCCGCCGTTGATGACGTTGAACGAGGGCACCGGCATCACGAACTGGTCCGTCGGCTTCGCGCCCAGCAGGGCGATGTACTTTCAGGGGGGGAATGGGCTGGAGGCGGGGCTTCGGGGAGGTCCTCCTCCCTCTCCTCGTCCTCCTCCCTCCACCGCCTCCCTCGTCCTCCTGATCTTTCCTGCCTCCTCATGTTCAGAGGCCTCCTAAATGGGATCCGAGTAGATGGGGACGAAGGATCGCGCAGCATCGCCAATGCATCGCCGATGCATCGGCGATGCATCGGCAATGCATCGGCGACGTCGGCGATGTATCGGCGACGCCAGCGTGGAGAAAATCGGGCTCCACATCGAGCCGCATCGCCGATGCATCGGCGATGCGGCGCGATCCTCCGACCCCATCTACTCCGACCCCATCTAGGAGGCCTGGAATGTTCCCTCCTTCCGTTTCCTCCGCCCCAATCCTCCTCCTGCCCCTTCCTGCCGCGTGGACACCGCTTGTTTCGCCGACCCCATGGGGCTCCCTCAGCGCGTGGCATGAACATTCCTCCCTCCACGAACCTCTGGGGGGGGAGCTGGAGGAGGGGGCCCTCGCCCCCTCTTCTCCGCCTCCTCGCTCCCTTGTGCTCCTCCTCCTCTCCTCCTTAGGCCAGTCTTTTCGGACACTTATTCCAACATGCGCCGCCTCGGCTTGGTAGTCTTTAATGACCTGTGGTGCAATATTGGTCGCCGTTCGTGGCCTTCTAGCTGCCTCTAATGGACTTGAACGGCCTCTGGTGGCCTGTAGCGGCCTTTAGTAGCCTGTACACTTATGGATCAATGAACTTTTATGCATGATGGAAAGAGCTTCCGACAAGACTCATTTATCCTCCCCCTCCTGCCTCCTCCCCCCGTCGCTCGGACGAGTAGAACGATGAAGTACGCGATGAAAAAGCACTTGTAGGTTGTGTGTGTGGGCTGCATGGTGGCGAACAGAAGTCGTCTCCTGGGTGGAAGCGCACGTATCGATCTCGCGCATAAGATTATGACATTTTGTATTGAAAACGTTGGACGTGTCGACGCCAACTTCTTGCATGAATGGCTTCGCTATGGTTTATACAAAGGAGCGTGTTCCGTGTTCGCCCCCCACAAGACACAATGGCATGTGCGGGGATGCTCACGAATAGAACAACTATTGGCACAACGTACTAGCAGTGCACCCTGGCCTCGCCTGGTAGCGCTGGTTATAAAAGGCACTCGGTGGGCCTTTCATCCCTTCAAGGAACCATGGGTAATTGCCGTGCGTGGTATCGGAATGTTGTGTAGCGCCTCCGACATATCTTCCTCCGCCCTCGGCATCCTCGCTGCAAGCGCTTCCATTATCGTCCCTTTTTGAAGCTCTCTTTTCCAGCACGTTTGCCGCTGCATGTTTATCATTCGCCTGGTCTTTGGGTAGTACCCGAGCAGGGGGCATGTACCCGCGTACGATGGACATGATCAATCTTGCGGCAAGAGCGGGCAATGCTGACACCGCGTCGTATGCGGAGGGGGGGAGACTTGCACCCCCGCAGTTCCATCAGACGCTCTCCCCAAAGAGACTGTGCCGAACTTGCCCATGTGGGGACGACGTGCAACAATTAATCAATTCACTGCCTGGTTCTATGCGTACTTGCTGAGAAGAAGAATAATAATAATAAGAAGAAGAAAAAGAAGAAGAAGAAGAAGAATAAGCAGAAGAAGAATAATAATAAGAAGAAAAATAATAATAACAAGAGCCATGACCATATTTTGTTTGGCGTTGCGCGCCAGGGGCGGCACCCGAGGCGCCGCCAAGGGGGACCCCCGCGCGGATCCAAACAATCCGCGCGGAGCACCACCGTGCCCGCGTGCCTCCCGCGTCCTCCTCCTCTATAGCCCTCCCCCTCCCCCTCCTCCCCCTCCCCCTCCCCCTTCCCCCCCCCGCCCTCCTCCTCCCCCTCCCCCCCCCTTCCTCCTCCTCCTCCTTCCTCCTTCCTCCTCCTCCTCCTCCTCCTCTCCTCCTCCTCCTCCTAGCCTCCTCCTCAGGCTTCGCAGGCTTGGCACCGAGGCCCAGCACGAGCAAACTTACTCTGGACCCGACAGGGGAGGAGGAGGGGCTCTCGGAAACGAGTCCGACCCGGGCGCCTCGGAGGCGCTGGGGGCGAGCCTCACCCTTCCTCCTCCTCCTCCTCCTCCTCCCTCCTCCGCCTCCTCGTCCTCTCCGCCTCGTCTCCTCCTCCTCCTCCCTCTCCTCCTCGTCCTCCTCCTCCATCCTCCTCCTCCTCCTGTTCCTGCTCCTCCTCCTCCTCGTTTTCCTCCTCCTTCTCCTCCTCCTCCTCCTCTTCCTCCTCCTCCTCCTCATCTTCCTCCTCCTCGTCCTCCTCCTATTGGCTCCGATTGGCTCATTAGCTGTCCGTTACCGCTGAGCGATAAGGCAGCCCAAAAAACAGTACAAAGGGCAAGTGTTGAAAGATGAGTTCAGGCGGGGGCGGACGACCAACCCGTCTGAACCTGCCATCTGAGCGGAACAGACCTCCCGAAGCTCGTCTTCGAGCTGGGGTCCACTCCATTCCAAAGCATTCTGAGACCATTAGCGGTATCACGGTTGCGAGGACCTCCTTCACACCGAGTCCCCAGGAGCCGAAACCGAGCGGACCCAAAAGCGCCGCAACGCGTGCACCAGGCCACCCGACCCCCACCCAGCCAGAGCCTGTGGCTCCAGTGCGCCGTCCTCGCAACCCTCGGCGGACCGCCGCAAGGCGTCAAAGCAATGTGTGCCCTCGAGCGGCCCCTCTCGCCGCACGTCGCACACCTGTACTGCTTGCCAGACTTCTCAATTAAATGCCCATTGGGCTCTGGAATCAACTGCAGCACTTGTGGCTTGGGCCGTCGAGGCCTGCGAACCCGCGCCACGTCTGGGAAATCCTTTACCGAGAGGTCGTTCATGACCTCGGCAATCAGCCAGGCCGACTGTTTGACTAAGCTAAAGCTAAGTTTCAGCTGAGCCTTGACTAGGGGGTTAGTGGGATGAGCCTGGGCCCCAAGCTTGGCGAGCTCGCCTGCCCGCTCGCTGCCTCTCCACTCCCACTCACTCACCCCTTGCCTGCGGGCCTGACCGAGGGAGAGGTGAGACCTAACCCTACGTACCGAAATCAGATCGCGTCCGAGATCCTCTGCCAACTGAAATATTTCCCTCCGAAGCTCCGAATATGCTACGTCCTCTAAGTTCTGCTCTGGCCCGAACCCCCACATATCTTCCACCATCTTGCAATCAGTGATCACATCAAGCCCTTGCGGGCCCGCCAACCGCAACGCCATGAGGAAGGCGTGCACCTCCCCCGCCCCCGCGAGCTGCACGACGCGCGGCAGGGGCCCGTACGCCGAGCCCATGATGTGCCCGCTCGCCGCGACAGTGACCACCGCCCACCCCGCGCGGGCCAGGGAAGGCTGATCTTGGTCATACCCTGATCCGTCGAGACACACTCTTTTGTCGAGCACCCCGTTCGGCGGCACCACGCCCCACCGAAATCCTGCCTGCTGGCACGGTGTGGGCCAAGCCCACTCGACACTCGGAAAGAGCGCCCTCGTGTGGAGCGCCTCCGTTCCTGGCAGCACCGGCGTGTCCAACAACTCTTGGACTCCGAGGTCTCGAATTCGTGGCTGATGGGCTGGGCATCGAAACCTGTGTAATGCAGAACCTACTTCTCCTTGGCACAGCATGCACTTGTCGTCCAAAACTCGCCTGTCCTGGTACAGCTCATCCTGAGTCTGATACCCGCCTGCGACCACACCCGCGAGACCCGCCGCCGCCTGCCACCGGCCCTTGGCCCTGAGGTCCCTGAGCACTTCGATGACTGGTTCCAGCAGCGGCCCCTCGTCGAGGCCTTCCACGCGACCATCCCCAAGGCTTCTGACGAGGTGTTCCCGAACAAACCTCTCCAGAACCATCTTCAGAGAACGCCCTCCAAGATACTCCAAGTCAATCACTAACCCCGAGTTGGTGACGAACAGGTTCCAGGCCCTCGGTTCCAAGCCTATCCGCCTAAGGGTCAAGACGACCGCACCTGCTGGGCCTCTCACCTGGCTCCAGTCGAAATCCTGCTTGTTCCTGAAAAAACTGGAAACTCTGCTGCGTCGCCTTGGGCTCCACCCACTTGTTCCTGACCGCCTGGCCCCACATGAGGAGCGGCAAAAGGTTCGAGTCGAAAGCTGGGTCCCCCTTGGGCTCCTCGCTGAGAAGAAACTCCAGAGTCCTGCTCCTGCCCTTGGGAGTCCCAAACACAGCCGCTCCAACCGCACTCCTTATCTGCTGAAGCTTCGTGGTGGCCACCCCGTTCACTCTCGCTCCATATGTGGTAGCAGCAAGTCCCCCAGAACGGGCCACCCGCATCAATCCCTTCCTAGAGCTCCTGAGCCCGCGGATCCTTCCTCTGCGCCCCTTGAGGCGCCTCAGCCTGGCTTGTAACACCTTGGACCCACGGGCCCCCTCGGCAGCCATCGTTTGGTCACATCCCAGATTCCTTCCCGAAAGCGCCCCCCCGAAGTTCCACTTCCGAAGCTTTCTGACTATGACCTGCCGCATGCTCGCGTGGGTGCTCAGCACGAGGCCCTTGGACTGTGAAATCACTAACAGTAGCCGCTCGAGCAGCGTGCACAAGTAAAAGATCGCCCTCGGCAACCTGACTTCCACCTGCGACGAGTGACCAGACGACTGCAATGTGATATCGTCGACGACGTTGTATATGCCTACGCTGCCAAAGTGCTCGCAAGTCGAATCCAAGGGGTCCAGCTAAAGGCAGCTGAGCAAACTGGTCGCTTCACCGCAGCCTGCAAGAATACCCTGGTCAACTTCTGCCACTAACGCGCACACTCCTAGAATGCGGATGACCCGCTTGCCGCGATACAAGGACAGCTTCAAACGAAGACGAATCAGATTATATCTATGCTTGACTGCCGCCCGAGCGAGAAGGTAATGGTTCACCTTCTCGCATGCCTTGGTCAAGTCCACGAGCCCACATGCCGAGCAGCCTCCTGCACTGATGTGCTGCTCGACCACTAGGCTCTGCTCCCACACCGCTCTCTCGCAACTTCTACCCGAAATCCCGTGCCTGTAGGGCCGCTTGACCGAAGCCTCCCACGCACGGATCTCAGGTCGATCTAACTTCGAGAAAACTCTGACGGGGGTTGGGAGCAAGCCTATCGGTCGAAAACCTCCTTCGGGCTTACCTAGCATCGCGAGGACCGTGGTCAGCATCAGGGTGGGGTACGTCCCAAGACACTCCATCCAGACCCAGAGCTCACCTAGCACCTCGAGGATCCCATATGTGGCCGCGTCAAGGTCCCTGGGCCTGAGCATGTCGATCCCGCACGCCGTGAAACGCTTAAACCTCCTCGCTGCAGCTCTGATCTCACTGGGGGTCTTTGGGGGGCCCACAAGATCTTCCAGCCTGCAACCCTGCTCCTGCGCCTGCTTATCTATCTCGCTCGTGAGGTACTCGATGGGGTCAGGAAGACTCCTAGCAGCCTCTGGAGGGGCCCAATGTCCTAGCCAGTAACCGTACAAGTCGTCCACCTGCTCCTGCGGGCCCATGGGCACTCTCGGGGCATCCGACTTCTTAGCTCCAGCTGGGGCCTCCGGGATCCAACCTATGGGGACCTGGCTGTACTTGTGGGCTTGGCCCCCTCCATTGGCCACCGCTTGCTTGACCCACCCGCGCCACTGCTTGGACCGTTCAGAGGCGAACGATCTCTCCAGCGAAAGTGAAACCTTGCCAGCCTCTTCGCCTCAGCGTCGAAGCTGCTCAACATCTGCGTTCATCAACTGCTCTCGAGAAGGCCTCCAGCCTTCCCAATCCTGCTGCTCGCGAAGCTGGTGTGGGCCCCGTCGTATTTGCCCCAGGATCCCCATGGTGCTAGCCGTCCCCCACTCCGAAGCGCTAGTCCTGAGGTACGCGAGCTCCTGGAACCAAATCTCAACTCTCCTCCATCCTCTGCTTCGTGGGCAGCCTACTGGATACTTGCCTCCTGAGGTCTTCAAGGCGGGTACCATCCTGAACCCGGGCTCCCTGGACCTTCCAAAATACTTCTTCTGATCCGAGACCCCGCGGTACTCTCCCAGCTCCGCCTCAAGAAACCCCATAAACTCAGTAAAACAGCTGTCCAGAGCCTCTCGGCCACCACGCTGCCTCGCCTGCGCCAGCAGCTGGTGGTAGTCGCGGGGCTCCTTCATCGGGCCAATGACTACCTCATTGGGGAACGCGGCAGGCTTCTTGAGCACCCGAACGAGATGCTCCATCGGCTTGCCCTTAAACTGCACAATGACAGGCCAATGCGGCTTGGTGGACGCCTTCCTATTGAGATGGCACGAGTGAACATTCGCCGCTAGACCTGCCGACATCACAAAATAGTCGATTGTCCTCCAAACCTTGGCTGTCGACTTACACGTGTAGGTGGTGGGATGGATGACCTGGCCCCCGAGTTTTCCAGCCCACCCCATCTCCTTGAACACCTCTGGTGAAACATTCCAGTCCCCCCCTAGGATGAACGGCGACCCCCAACTATGAAGGCGTTCTCCCAGCCGACTGAAAATTCGACTCCCTTCGGGTCCTAGTGGGTCTGCGTCGGGAAGATAAACCGAACCTAGTACAAATCCGCCTGGAACGAACGTATTGATCCATCGTAGCGATTGCCGATGCGGTGCAGGAAGGTCTCGAACTGCTGTCGGAGGCATCCCCAGACCTATGTGCTTCCTGCAGGCCACCGCCACCCCTGACGAGAGCCCTCCTGCATCTGTAACTATGGACGGCGACAGACTGGCATGCCACCCTAGACCTCGCAGTGTCTGTTCACGCTCCTGCAGCTCGCTCGGTTCAACAGTGATCTCTTGCAGTACTGCTACGCTAGACTGACACTCACCCTCAAGATACTGCTTCGCCGACTTCCAACAGGTCGTGTTGCATGATTCTACCGAGAAAAAACTCTCTCCCTGGTCAGCCCTGGAAACTGGACTGGCTTGCTGGCGCTCAAGCTTCCGAGACTGAGACTTACTTAAATTGAAACGCTGAGGCAATGATGGCTCCCAAGCAGGACGAGCTGGCTCCTGCTGGGGAAAATAGAAGGGGGACGACCGAGAGGCGGTGGCGGCCTCCTCCGCCTCCTCCTCCTCATCCTCCTCCTCCTCCGCTTCCCTTTCCTCCTCCCAATCCTCCTCCCAATCCCTTTCTTCCTCCTCCTCCTCCTCCTCCTCCTCCTCCTCCTCCTCCTCCTCCTCCTCCTCCTCCTCCTCTCCCCCCCCCCCTTTTTCCGCCTCTCCTCCTCCTCCTCTCGCCTTTTCTCTCCTTTTCCTCCTCCTCCTCCTCCTCCTCACCTCCTCCTCCTTTTGCTCCTCCCTCCTTATTATTTTACTAGTAGTAGTTATTGTTATTCTTCTTTTTTTTTTTTTCGTATATTATTATTATTAATAATATTATTATTATTATTATTATTATTAGTAGTAGTAGTAGTAGTAGTAGTTCTCTTACTCCAATATTATTATTTTCTGATATTGTAATAGTATTATTCGTATTGTTGGCTATTATAATAGCTTATTATTATTCGGTATTCTTTTATTTTGTTGTATTATTATTCCTATTTATTATTAGTATTATTATTATTATTATTATTACTATTAGTGTTATTACTATTACTGTTGTTGTTATTATTATCATGATTATTATTAGTATCATTATTATTATGTTTTTTTTTCCTCCTCCTCCTCCTTCTCCTCCCCCACCTCCTCGTCCTCCTCCTCCTCCTCCTCCTCATCATCATCATCATCATCATCATCCGTCTCTTCCTCCTCCTCCTCATCATCATCATCATCATCATCATCCTGCTCCTCCTCCTCCTCCTCCTCCTCTTCCTCCTCCTCCTCCACCTCCTCGTCCTCCTCCTCCTCATCATCATCATCCTTATATTCCTCCCCTTCTTCTCCTTCATCCATGTCCCTTAAAAGTAACTCTTCCCTGTCGCACCCCGAGGCCAATCGGAACGGCGGTCCGGGCGTTTCGCCTGAGACTCCATTACCAATTATGATCCTGAAGCTTAAGAGCAGCCCGTTTCCAAAATGTGTTTTCTGTTGTTGCCTTAGCGCCGTGCGCACTCGTCTTACAACGTTGCAGGAGCGTCGCGGATTGAAGGCGGCTCTTTCTCATAATGTGGTTCTCGCTGTAGCGCCGCGCTATCTCGTCCAATGCACGAATTTCGCGGGCGCCCATGATTAAAGCACCAGACATGGCGTCCTGGACCGGTTCAGGATTGCCCGGGCGCAGTAACTGTGTTGATTTAGGGTGTTGAAATCCCACGAATCGCATCCTGGCACAGCTAGGATGGCCAAGACGCAACAGTCAGGCGAATTCATTGCGTTGGACTCCCGAGAACGGTGCTTTGGCACGCTTCGAGATCTTCAGATGGTTGTCTCCCCGTGGGGCAGTTGTAAGGGTCTGCGCTTGTGAAGAAGGAGCTTGGCGGGAGGGTTTATTCCAACATCAATGATGAGTATTGGGTTTACACTGGTCCTCCTCCTCCTCCAGTCTACTCTTCGTCCTTGAGTCAAGGCCTGTACAGTGCACATACGCACCTGCGCTCTATAACTCCTTACATCATGTCGACAGCAGTCTCTCCCTCTCTCTCTCAGGACGACGTCCTGGAAATAGTCGGGGTGTGATTTGGTCCTCTTGTGACCCATCCATACTATGTTGCTGGTTCGTGGTGCCAACGATGCTTTGGAAATCCTGACAAATCATCTCGGGATTCGATCACCACTGATCGCCGACCTCCTTCCCGTAGCAGGATTAGAACTCCACAAAAAAATCGGACGACCTAGCGATTCACCAATGTCGATGAAAGCTGCGGCATGAGCATTGTGTCGTAGGTATTGTTCGGTATACGTAGCTGGACATTGTACCCCGCGTCGAAGTCGGATGTTTTTCTCTTTCTCATTAAACCCCAACCAGTTGTCAGAAAACGCCTGGACATTGGCGATCGCATCTTCTTGGCGAGCTGGCCCGCTAGCGCGACCGTGGCGGAAGATGCATGACAGGCCGAATCCACCTTGTGAGTGGATCTCCTCGTCGAGCTAGAATGCCAGCTCAATGGCGCTTGTCGTTGGGAAATGACTTCGGGAAACATGTAAGCTCGAAGAGATTCATCGCGTCCGTACAGATGTCCACTGGAGCTTGGCGTTACCATCGCCTGTGTACTTCCAGTATACCTCGTGCGGTCGGTACTTCTCCACAAACCTGAAGATAGCCCAACTCTGTGATTCTCGATGCTATGATGTTTGCCATGGCCGTGCCGAGTAGACATACAAACTCCCTGTGCTTTCTGTGAGCTGGTCCTCAGCGGGAACGCAACGCCCACCGAACAATCGGCGTCGTCTCCGTTGCACTGCTCTTGAGCTCCGCGACGCAAGGCTGCATGTTCCCTGGCCCTGTAAGACGATGCGCACTCCTTGTGGATAGCAGGTGCTGCTGTCTGTCATGTGGACCAGTCGCCGATGTGGTCAAAGATCTGAAACACGCAGCCCTGCATAAAGAAATGCGCGCAGCTGCTTGACATGGATGCCCTTCTGGCCACCCCCGGCTGCAGGTGGGCAATACCTCGTGACATGCCGCATCTCGTCTTGGCCAGCCGCAATAGGCTCAGCAACGAAGGCCTGAGAGAATGCTGATCCCCATCGCATAGTTCGGCAGTGCCCGCTGTCTTCTCCACGAGGGTCATCGGCTCGAGACAATTCAAGTAGGGGTCCTGGCGCAAAAAAGAATGTCCGGGGCCGAGCCTTTTTCATAAACAACCCCACGCCATGCCACATTTGCGCCCCACTTGCTGCTGAGCTCACGCGATCCAGTTCTTCATTGCCAAAACCAAAGGACCATCAACATGCATAGAAGATCCCGTGCCGAACACTTATGATAAGTAGCCATCGCGAATTGACCTGTAGCGCTTCATCTTCAGCTCGCTGAGAACACAAAAATGCCATCTGAAACCGAATTGGTCAACCAACCAGTCCATGCATAGTTTCGCTCAGCCATGGAACAACGAAAAAACCTTCGACGTCCTCAGTTGTCGTGCAACCCATCTGGAGATGTCGCCACGCGTTCGCTGGAGTGCGTAACCAGACTGTCCGGGTGCGCATACATTCGCGACTAATGTCTCTCGCTCGTGCTTCGATCTCCTGGAAGCGAAAACCCTGCAAACAATGCGGTCGAGACGTCGATAGCCTCGCAGCCCCATTGGCGCTGGGCTCCTATAGTCAAAGCCAATCTATGAAAGTGCTGAAGATGCAGATGAGTGTCGATGTACTCCTTGACGTTGACCGCCCATGAAGCCTCGCCCGCAAATTCGTGAATTGACCACCGGTGGATGTCGCGTCTTCCATTTTCGCAACCATGCCGCGTCGATCGCTTGATGACGCCGCCCCCGGTCAAGAAAGCCTCTTGGCTTACGAAGAAGCGTCGCCAGCATTAATATCGCACCAGAAACACGCCTCCGTCTGTCGTGGTCCTTGAAGAACAGAGAACAATTCCTGCGCCGCCCTTGCTGTCGAACCAATGTTGATCTTTACCTGCGCTCCCAGCTGCATGCATATCGGGTCGAAGTCGCCATGTGGGATTCTGGATACGGCAGCGACTCTTTCAACGGTTCAGGTGGGCACTCGACGGTCACGTCAGCTTTTCCAAGTGGGCACTCGATCGTCGCGCCCAGCGCCCCAGGTGGATAGTCCACAGTGGTCTCTGCTGCTGGGTCTGAAGCTGTCGTTGCTTCTGGTGCTTCAGTAGTACGAGCTGGATCCTGTGATCCTGCGCTGCGTGCCGACGTCGTCGGGGCAATCGATGACGGTCCCGTCGCTCCTGGTGATGGTGGCGAAGCCGGTGGGTTTCCAGTCCTCGATGTCATCTGGCCCAGGTTGTTTTGCTTGTTGGCGTCTGAAATGGATATTCACATGGTGGAACTGGCCCCAATCAACGGGTTCTCCGCCCGGTCGGTCAAGTTCCACAACTGGTGGTTCAGGACCAAAGCGCTTCTTCTCAGGCGCCGCGTTGATCTCCACCTTCTTGATTTCCACTCTCGCCCGCGGTCGGTCGCTGGATGCGCTTCCTGGCGATTGCGGCATGGTGCTCGGCGGCGGCGCAGCTATCTTGGCCTCCAGAGGCGGCGTCGGCTGCCAGACCCAGCGATGCTGAACTTGACGGTGTAGCCTCTCCACAGGAGGCGGCGCGCCCGCTCGCTCGGCAACCGGCGTCTCCATGATCGCCGCCTCGGCCGGCAGCGGACCTGGGTGTTCTGCATCTTCTGGTGGTAGTCCGCGCACTCTTGATGTTGATCTGTCACGACCTCAATCCCCCGCGCGCGCCGCCACCCGCGAAGACTCCACCGCCGAAGGAAAAGACGCGCAGACATGCGCGGCGCGCGGCGCGCCCGCTCGACGCTGCATCGGCGCCTACCCGCGCGACCTCCCCACAAAATCGATCGGCCAATCGAAGCCAGTCGGTCTTCATAATTTTTGCGGCACATATATGGAATAACGATATTCCAACTTTACCTCGTTCGGTTCTCAAGCTGACGCGTCAGAATACAGCAATGACCTCTTATCCAAGGAGCGGAAGCCATTGCGGCATTCGCTGTTCAAGGGAGAGCGAAAGAAAGGCAACGCAAAAAAACACCGCGAATGGGGGCACACAAAAAACGCAAATTGCGAGCGAAGCGATGTTCCCCTGTAAGAAATCGATAGGAAGCGACCCCTGTCGGCCCGCCGTGGCAACTCGACCAGAATGCTTTTTCGCGGGCGCTTCGCCCGGCGATCGCCCCGGCGCCTCCGCGGGCGCGGGAATTGGAAGGGCGCGAGCGCGCTGGCATGGACACCCTAGACGTTTGTTTGCAAAGGTGGTCAGACAACCGCATGGCGCCGACTGCGCGAGCCCGCTCATCTGCAGGTTGCATGATGCCTGAGCCCATTGCAACAGGCTATCTATCAACAGACTAGATGACGAAGGTCAATTGCCCAAAACTGCACTGTGCAGTTTGTTGTCATAACAAAGTCCGGTACTTTTTTGGCCCGAAGAAACAACTGCGTTCGTTGTCGCTTCCTTCTCGTGAGCAGGGAATGCCAGCCATGAGATCTGTCTAGGGCGAGAGGCAAGGGATGTCGCATCCCTGATAATCGTGATGGTGGATTGTCAGGAGGCTGACCAGGTGCCTCCGAAATAGAAGGTGGATCTTCGAGTGGCGATGCGAAATTCCGTGATCTTGACCTATCCATGTCAGGTGATGCTGGCATTTGAACCTTCGCCGCTGTTGCCGGCGGTAGCGCTGGCGCTCGCTGCCCCATGCTTTGGTCCGGGCTGTACGCCAGGGATGGTGACATCGGCTTCGCGTCGTCAGGTACGGCAGGTGGTGATGCAAGCTGCGGTTGTGGCCGTATCGGAAGCTTTCCTGGTGGTGGTTGTCGAAGTGGATTCCGGACGTAGATCGCGCTGCCGTCGTCGTCGCATGGCGCAGGTGCCCAGGGCATCGTAGACGAGCTCCAAAGTAGGCTCAGATCTGGATGAGTCTCATAATCCCGGTCATATTCAAATGTAGTGACCTGGTAGACCACAAGAAACCGCTTATAGGAATGACTGCATCTTGATGCTAATGATGTCTCGCTCCAAGGTCTAATGTCTGCGAGAGTATACTGATCCCGCAGCTGCTGCGCCGATTGCACGAGGCGCCCGTAGTCCACGTCAGTCAAGGGCTCGGTGCGTCGCACGCCATTGCCAATATGACCTCGGCCAGTGCCCAGATTAGGTCGATTTCGAGCTGCTTGACGAGCATATGCCAAGATACGAGGAGGACGCTCCGAGTCCGCAGGAGCGTTGATGTACTGCTGGGCCGGCTGATCCCACTGCCTGCGGCAGGTATAGACCTGGCCCAGAACAAGATCTTCGATCTGATCCATAAGAACGGATATCAGCTTCTTGTCACTGTCGCTCGTCGTCGCGCTCATCTGGGTCAGCCACGCGATTCCAATGTGAGGTCGAATATGTCGCAGGTGAAACTAAGCATTGGGTGGCCTCTCCATATGATAGTGTGCTTCAACTCCATGCCCACGCATTTGACCATCTCTGCGGGGCCGCGCCATCCACGTTAATCCTTGGAGGACTGTTCTTGCCACATATCTACCTTGGCCTCTGGCTCCTGGGTCTGCTTGAGCATCTCCAGCGGATAATGCCGAGGCTTGGTGTTGACCCCCTCGGCAATGCGCGATGCTCGACGACCGCCTGGGCGATGGCCTCTTCAGCGCGCTGAGAGTCGATTGGTCTTGGGCCCCCGTGAGTCGCGTCGCACGGCGCCGAGATCGCCTTGTCGACGCGGCGGTAGAAATTGCGCGGCTCGCAGCCCAAGAGCGCCCAACAGGGCGTCGAGCCCCGGTAGACCAGGGCCGAGTTGGAACGCGGGCAAGCCTCCATGACACAGTCGCCTGGGCAATTGCGGGCGCCTTGCTGCCGCGCCTGCGATGAAAGCACGAGAGCTGCAAATTTGACCAGTTCAAAGCGTCGGTCTGATATGCCAGTCCGAGCATGGCCTTCGGATGCCTGAAGGTCTCTCCAGATGTCGCGCGCCTCGCACGCCCCCCATGGAGTCACCGAACACAGCGCCCTGCTGGTCTGAAACAAAGACCCTGGAAGGCCCCGAAGAGCGCACCCAGCATCTCGAGAAAACTCAACGCCAACCATCTGAGTCCTTCGTGACGAGGTGGTCGCAAAATGCCCAATGCGTTGCCTCGCGTAAATATAAATATGTCCGTCTGCAGTGCGAAGATGTCCGTCTGCGCCCGGTGATTGATGTGAGACGCGAAGATTGTGCATGCCGACTTGGGCTGGGTCTTTCTCCATCCGGCGCGAAGCTTGCGCTCGGCCGTCATCGACGGTATCAGCGATATCACATGCTTTGAGAAGTGCCCACGTCAGCGAAATAGAACCATCTCGCTGGCTGGCAGATGCCACATCTCATAGCGCTGTCCCATCAGCAGTTTCTGGGCCTGCTTCGCCGTGAACTTGGGGTCCTCGAGCTTCTGCCTGAGCATCCCGACGTTCAAGAATGGCTCCACGTACACAGGCAGGTCGGCAATATCTGGCACCCTATCGGGTGCTCCCTCGACAGATTTGTCGAGCGGTTGAGCGGGCGCTGCAACTGGTGCTGCATTGGGCTGTTGAGGCAATGGTCCCTGGCGCGGGGCCGGACTGCTGCTGCTGGATGCCTCAGTCGGAGCTGGTGGTTCTAATCCGCCAGGTAGGAGAGGCGCTGGAGCTGGGGCCCGAGGAAGCGCGGGCACTGCTGCAGGCATTCCGACGATGGCTCGTAGAGGTGGCAACGCATCCTTGGACCTACAACCTTGAGCTCTCGCACGCACCGACGCTACTCGCATGTCAGCGCCTGGATAACGAGCTCCATGCTTGCGCTGGTCGCACGTCTAGTAAACCATCGCTGTCGACGCGCTGTCTTTACCGCGAGAAAAATTCAAGACACCCCTACGCAAAGTCAAACAAAGGTTGCAAGGACATAGCGCAGCAGCAGACGTCTGCCACGCACTCGCCCCCAAAAAAGCCCCCAGAGAGCCCCCCATGATGCGGGCCCTCCCTTTTTTTCCCCTGCGCAGCGCGGTAGATTTGACGGACTGATCTCTACGTTGACGCAGTCGTGGATCGTCGCCCCCTTGTTGGGCAGGCCCCTACTGTCTGAGTCCTTGGCCCCAGGTTGGCGCAGATCTATGTCTGCTGACAAGATGCGCATATCCTTGCGGACGCACGCGCAGGGGCTCTCCGCGAGTTACTGCGAGCCATGAGGCGACTCCAACATGGACTATGCTCGTGCTTTTGAAACTAGGGCCTGCATGCAACGACGAGACATCCATTGAAGACCAGGACTCCATTCCTGACGCGTTCGAGCCTGGGCCTCTGCCTTCGAGGCGGCCCTCGAACATGACCAGGGAGAGCATATTCGAGGAAAGTGGCGGACTGAGATGTTGAGCTCGTCGTTGAACTCGCCCGACGCGCGCCGGTCGTCAGTCGAGCCCGCGCCCCGCCCATCGGCGGTCAGCGGGAAATCCCACATTCAGCTGCATGCGCTGCGCAGCCAGTGAAAGTCTGGCCCACCCTGAACATTACTATTGGATGTCCAATGCGCGCTTCAGGGGGCCGACCTCGATCGGTGAAGTGATGCGAAGTAGCTGCTGCAATGCATTCGCCGGCGCAACCGCCGTAAAAGTGCGGAGGCTGTAGACCTCATCGCGCATGCTGAGATAGTACTTGTCTGCGACGTCTTACGCTTCGCATTCCAACGCTGAGGACACATGTCCACGGCGCAGACCTGACCAGGTGACAGGCGCGCCCACGATGAATGGCGCTCCTGCGACTCCGGCGACGTCCCAGCCAGAGTCTTTGATTCCATCACTTCTGCTTGATGGACTGCTGCAGTTGCCCCTGGGGCAAACAAATTAGCGCCGGCGTCGCTGCCGTCGCGATCTGCGCCGATGGCATGGTCGGCGTCTCGCGACCTCGCGCATTTCAAATCGCGATCTCGCCCACTGCGCCCGGGAAGCTACCGGGGCCACTTTCACCCTCTGGGCGCGTCGCCTTTACTGGAAGCGCCAGGGAGCCAGAGCCCACGCCGCGAGCCCCTTCCCGCCTCCTGTAGGGCTCGGCGGCAGAGTCGCGCGCGACCTCGTTGAAGCAACGCGCCACTGCCCGCCGTTGCTTGCTCTGATATGCCCAGCTGAAGTCACCAGTCAGAAACGATTGATGGCGCGGGTCGGTCAGATAGAGCTCGACGAAACGCGCCCGAGACATTGCCGCGGCGCGTCGGCTTCCCGCTTCCACAACTTCGGCAATCGCGACGCAAATTCCTCCTTGCAGTGACGACTGAAGTCAGAGTAGGACGCTCAGTGGAATCGGGCATGGGCACCTCAAGCCCGCGTCGCCGAGCAGATCCTGATCAATCGCGACCCCGGCGGCGCCTGACAGTGGGGGGCCAAGAGGTGTCTCGGCCAATTATGCGCCATCTCTGGTCGGCCTCCGACGCCCGCGAACGCGCCGTCAGAATTCCTCGCCGAAGCCACCTGGCCGCCCTGGGATGGGAAGTCGGCGGCGCATTCCTTCGCGGCGAAAGCGCCCACGATCGCCACGGCGGCGCCCGCGCCGACGAGCGTGCCATGCATCAGGCGTCCACGAACCATCTGGAATATCTGCCTGCTCGAGGCATGCATGCATAGGGCGCGTCTAGGGTTGCCACCACCCCGGCGCTATCTGACTCGCTGGCAACGTCGCTTGCTCGCGAAATGCGAAGACCGAGAATAACGCTGCTGAGAACGACGCTACCCTTGCCAATTGACCCACTTCTGCCCCTCATAGGGCGCGTCGCTGTAGAAGTCCCTGGTGGTGGATCCTTCGTCGCCGTGCCAGTAAACCATCCAAGTGCAACCTGGAAGTGGTCGCGATCGCGCGGCTGGCGCGCTCGAGGCAGCTGGCGCACTCGAAGCTGACGGTGTTCATGTGCCCCCTTTCGGCAAGAGATAGTCTTGAGGCACCACGTCTGACCATTGTGGAAGTCGAGACGTTTTTTTGAGATGGCGTCGGCTTGCCACTGCTGGTATAAATAGCTTCCCAGGAGACGTTCGTCTCGATTGATGTCCACGCGCCATCTGTAAACGGTTCCTGCACCAGCGCTCCATCAGCACGCTCGTACCACGTATCGCAAGTTGATTGTTGGCTCTTGCCATAGATTCCATCACCTTCATACCAAACAGCAACGTCACCGTCGTTAGTTTCGGCGTGCTAGTATTCGTCGTCAACTTCGGCGTGGCCATAGTCAAGAAGAAACGTGCCTCGACTTCGGATTCGGTGTCTATGGTTCCCCATACTCCCCGTACTCTTGCCACGAGTGCATCCTTTTGAAATATGTTCCTACCCCTGCGCGGTATCCTTTTGAACTTGGAGGTTTACGTCCGCCTTTGCCTCTGCTGTTGGCGCAGCCTTTCTTTCCGCTACTGCCACCTTTTCCGTGGAACACTGAGGGCATTGCCTCGAAAATCCACCAAGAAGAGGAACTCTCCGCGCTTGAATGCCACCGGGACCCACGTGTCGCACCGCCTTCTTTGCGCTGCGCATGATTGGCTTTGAACCGACTGTTGTGGATCAAACTGGTCGTCCGCGTGATATGCTGCATTCCGTTCCTGATGTCCCCACTCGATCTCCTCTTGCACCGAAAAAATGGCATTCCACTTGCAATCAGCACTGTTCCAAAACATTGTCATACCAAATCTCATATTGCGAGACACCGTCTCCCGAGGTGTTATAAACTCATGCCACGTGGCGTACGGGCGAAGAGTTCGCCGTATCACCATCTCCAAACATTCTGAGTTCTCGATCAAATCTCTGCAGTTCTGTGAATTGAGCACCGCGTAATCCGAAGCAGGTCTTGGTGATGTAATTCATGTGCAACCCACATAGACTCTGCATCTGAAGGCCCAAACAATAAACAGATGAAGAATCGCAGAATTCCCAGCTATATTGCTGGGCCCGCTTGGCCTCCGTCGAATCTGCTTGAAGCTACCGTAGCCTGAGAGACTGCGCGTCCCTTCCGATCGGATACGGCTTGACTCTAGTCATCTAGCTGGGAGGCGTGCTCTGAGAGAAAGCATCACAGGAAGTCGTCCGATGTCTTGGCCACCGGCGTGAGGTGTCGCTGTAGAGGTTCAGGGCGTAGAACGTGTTCTGGCCGTATGACGCCACGGACTCCTTAGCGCCGTCACTCCAGCCAGCAAGGCAACTCCACCAGGCTCCAAGGAGCGGGACTAGGTCGAAGAACGCTATGGCTGGCCAGAACAATATGCAAGAGGATATGCAAGAAACCTTGGGTCGCACACCTCGCGCTACCAAACTCTGCTCTTCGTCCATGAGCCGAAGCGGGTACAGCTCACAGACGCACCTCTGCTCTACAGCTCACCACATCATGTCAGCAACCTTCCCTATTTCTCTCACATGGCGATGCCCTGGAAATAATCAGAGTCCTCCTCCTCCCTCTGCTCCTCCACCCCCGGTTCCTGGAACCTGCTGGCCACCCGGACGAGGACGTTCTGCAGGCAGATCTGGAGGAGCGGCGCGGTGCCGAGCCTGCGCTGCTCCTTCGGCTACGCGCAAGATTGACCCTGGGCAAGAGCTAGGTCGGGCATGTCCTCCTACAGGCGGATGTTGGACGAAAACGAAAAAGTAGTCGACAATGCCATAACATAACCGACAAAAAATGGAAAAATGAAAAATCGTTCCCAGAGTGTTGCTTTACAATTTTTGGATTTTCCTCTAGTAGAAGGGCATGCCCGATTCAAGGCAAGAGTAACCTCTGGCACGCGGCGTTTGGGGGGCCGCAGGGGGGGGGTGGCGGGGGGGGCGGGGGGGCAAAACACAACCGCGCAAGACGCCTCTGCCGTCTCGCGTTCGGCGATCGGGGGACTCCAGTGGGCCCGCACCAAAAAAGTCGCTCCAGCGAAAGGCCACGTGCAATCCACGTCTGGGTGGGCGGCGAGCGCGGGGGAGAAGTGGGGGCGGGCCTTCTCCTGGCCATCGCTCGGACGTCCATTCCCTGTGTTTTTGTTTTCGGTTTCGTGCGTGCTTTTTTTTCGCCAAATGATCAAGGATGCTCCTTGATGGTCCTCGCCGAAAAAAATGCACACGTCCGAGCGATGCCAAGTCTCTGAAGGCTCGGAAGTCCCGCGGCCTTCTGAGCAGTTGGCTGAGCCCTCCCCGACAACGCACAGAAAAACCTCTGAGGGCGCGAGGGCCTCTGAGAAGTCCCACCCCCTCCTGAGAAGGCTTCCTGGCTCTCGCTTCCCCGCCTCGCTCGCCGCCGACGGGAGGAGCGGCGGCGGCGCCGTGCCGAGCCTGCGCTGCTCCTGCAGGTTGCGACCTCTGGACCCCACACCCCCCACCAACCATCGCTGCTCCTGAACCAGTGGGGGGCGGGGGGTGGGGTTCGGAGTCGCCACGTGTTCGACGAATTCCGAACCCCACCCCCCGCCGCCAGTGGAGTTGCCTGAATCGTTGATCGGCAAGGGTAGGGCGCGGATTTCGCCGCCCATCCTGGTCCAGACCAGGGCGCGAGCTGAACCGTGTTTTCAGGTTGCGTCTTGTTGTCGTCCCCCGTTCTGTCTTCGTTCCGCCTCTGCTGCACAACGACTTCAAAACGAAAAGGGCCCACCGAATCGCAAAAACACCGTGTAGCCTTAGGACGGGCATGTCCTCCTACAGGCTGATTCTGGAAGAACCATGAAAAAATAGTCAAAACACAATCAAGAACAGACAAAGCTGGTCGAACCATCGTCCCCCGACGATTTTTCCACTCTTGAAGATTCCTCCTGCAGAGGGGCACGCCCGCCTCAATCGGGCCGGGCGAAAGGGGGGGATAGCAAAGGGGGGTTTGAGTGGCTGATTCTCCCGGCGCCTCCCGGCGCCAGGAGGCGCCCACGTATCGAGGAACGGGCCCCTTGGTGGGGCCGAAGCCAGCCGCACGCAGCAGACTTCGTGACCCCCCCCCTTTCCCTATTTCCCCCTTTCTGAAGGGGAACTGGGACACACAAATAAATACACACAAATAAAAGTATCCCCCATATTTTCCTATATTTTCTGGGTTTTTGCCTTCCCCCCCACTTCCCATATTTCCCAATATTTTCTAGGGAATGGACGATTAATTGTGTCTGTGTGTTTTTTCCCCTCCTGACTTTCGTGCAGCCCGACTCAGGTGCAGCCGGCGCCCCGGCCCAGACACGGCGGCGCGCGGGGAGGCGCTGGCACCCTCGCCGCGCGCTGCGAGGAACGAGCCCGACGCGGCCCCAGCGAGGGGGGGCGCTCCCGAGCGACACCGGTGGGCGCTGCTCGGTGTGGCTTGGCATCGCACTGCCGCGCCTGGCGTTGCGTTGGCTTGCGTTGCTCGGCGTGCTGCTCTGCGCGGTTTGGTACTGCTTGGCGTTGCTTGGCGTCTATTGGCGTTGCTTGGCATTTCGTCGCATTGCGTCGCATTACCTTGCGTCGCATTACCTGGCGTCGCCTTGGTGTTGGTTGGCAGTGTCATTCTTTGCATGGCTTGGAGTCGCTTGGCGTTACTTGGCCTTGCTCGGCATTGCGTTGCCTATCTTGGCATTGCTTGGCATTTCTTTGCAGTGCTTGGTACCGGACAAGGGGAAATTGAGGAACCTGGGGGACTAGGGTAGCCCGAGAAATGCCGTTCAAAAACATTAACAAGGCCAAGGGGCCCGGGAGCTTGGGACCAAGGAATCTGGGCAACGCCTGAAAGTAAACAAACCCAAGGACCTCAGGGAATCCCCTCGTAAGCAAACCAAGCCAAGAAACCCCAAGGATTCCTGGGACGACCGCGCCTCGCACCCACCAGCTGTTCAGCACACACGAATAAGGAAAAAGCAGCAGCAGCAACAACTAACAACAACAAACAGCAGGCAACAAACAACAAACAACAAACAACAAACAACAGACAACAAACAACAACCACAAACACAGCAACTACAAAAACAACAGCAACAGCAGCAGCAGCAATAACGACAACGACAACGACAACGACAACGACAACAACAGCAATCACAACAACCACAACAACATCAACAACAACAAACAAAAAGCAACCACAACCATAATCTCAGTCACAACACCAACAACCACCACAACAACCACCACAACAACAATAAAGAACAACAGGATAAGACACGAAGCATTCAAACACAAAGAAACGAGGGCAGAGGGGAAGAGGCACGGCGGGAGGGTGTTGGGGCCTCCGAGGGCCCTCGCTGGGCCCCGCGGCCGCCAGCACGAGAGGGCTCGGGTTTAGGTCGGGCGTGTTCCTCTACGGGGGGAATATTCAAAAATAGTCAAAAAATAGTCTGGGGACGATTCTTCTTATCTATGTTTGAATATGCTTGGGAAGTATGCTTTGACTCTTTCTTTTCATTTGTTGCCCAAAATGCCCCTGTAGGGGGACACGCCCGACTTTAAGGCTCGGGGTGCAGAGGCAACCCCCTCTCAGCACCGCCCACCGGGCCTGCTCAGCCGGCGCAGGCCAGCGAGCAAAAGACGTCGGGAAGGCTCTCCCGGAACCCGCCCGCCTCGGCCTCCGCTGGCGGGCAGCTCTCCCCCCATCGCCACGAGACGCAGGGCGGGAGAGGAGGGAGGACGAGGAGCTCCTCCACCTCCTCCTCCTCCTCCTCCTCCTCCTCCTCCTCCTCTTCCTCCTCCTCCACCTCCTCCGCCTCCTCCTCCTCCGCCTCCTCCTCCTTCTCCTCCTCCTCCTCCGCCTCCTCCTCCTCCTCCTCCTCCCCCTCCTCCTCCGCCTCCTCCTCCTCCTTCTCCTCCTCCTCCCCCTCCTCCGCCTCCTCCTCCTCCGCCTCCTCCTCCTCCTCCTCCTCCCTCTCCTACCTATGGTAGCGGTGGTGGAAAATAGGCCCATCATCCCCACCCGACGACGCCGGGGGCCCCGGCAACGGCGGGCGGGCCGCGGCCGAGCAGCACGACGGACCCTGAGATTCGACATAGCGAAGAAGTTGCAGCATCGTGGTGAAGATCACGACCAGAGCCCCAGACCCCATCCTTCCGCGCCATGTTCCGAGCATGATCGATCTCGCAGGGTCCCAGGGCCCAAGAAGGCGAAACCGCCCAGCCCGATAGAATTGCGACGCGAGGATCTCAGAGAGGCCGAGGCGGCGGAACGCGTCCCTGAGAAGGCTTCAAAGGTGCTCAGACCTCTGGTGAACCACGCTGCGACAACAAGAGACGCGAGCCGTCGGATGCCTGGGGTGGCGGTGGGCCCAGGAGGAGCCCCCGAGATCCTTGCGTCGCAAGCTGTCGAGCTGGGCGATCTCGCCGTTTCTCGGGCCCCGGGACCCTCACAGATCGATGCGGCTCGAAAAATGGCGCAAAGACGGGGTCCAGGGCACTGGTCGTGATGTTTCACGATGTTGCTCGGATCTCAGGGGCGGCCCGTGGAGGAGGCGGGGGAAGGGGACTTCTCAGAGAAGGGGGGGCGGCCTGCCCCAGCCTCGGAGGCCTCTCTGGAGAGACCTCCTGAGGAAGGCAAACCCAGACCCCCTCGAGTCACGAAAAAAAACACGACGGAAGGTTTTTCGCTGACGACCGAAGTTGGCTCCCAAAAAGAAGCCTGCAGACGACTCCGACACCGCCGGAATGGAACCCAAAACGGCCAGCATGCATCCTAATCGGGCCCTGGCCTCATTCAAGGGGTCGGCGCATGTGGCGTAAGCCTGCAACCATGAGAAAAATTATGACGAAAGGCTGTCCGCTGTTTTCGCCCTCTAAGAGCCCTCACCGGGCCTTGGGACCGCCAAACAACGACTCGGGTTGAAAAACCGGTCCCGGGCAAGTGAGCGTTTTCTTTTTCGGCGTTCGGACATTGGGCGGAAGGGGGGGGGTGGAAGGAGGGGGGTCTGGCTCCAAACCTGCGGAACGCGACTGTTTGCAGCAGTGCGTCCTGTGGGGGAGACCCCACCTGCTCGAAGCA
>CAUYUJ010015697.1:50160-67660 GCA_963575745.1 Prorocentrum cordatum | reverse complement strand
GCGGGAGGCGGGAGGCGCACGGGGACTGGGCGGAGAGGCGGGGAGGGCGGGAGCAGGGAGGAGGGGATGCGGCAGAAGTCGGTCGGCTCGTGGACGCCATCGCCCTCTCTGGCAGGACCACACTTGGCGACCCACCTGGAGCGCTGAGATCAGCTCTGGGCTTCACCGCGGGAGAGGGAGGGGGGACCGGGGAGCCACGCTGCAAAAAAGGCAACGGCGGATCTGGGCCTGGGATGCAAGGATCGGCCCCGCCCCCTTGGCGGCGAAACTGTATCGCTTCTCGCCCTCTCGGAATTGCCATTACACCCCGGACTGCTCAGTGCGGGATCCCACCAGGATCCTGATAGGATTCCAACAACACCCCAATCGGATTCCGACCAGGGCCCAAGAGGACTGCAGCATGTCCTCAACAACCAGGATCCCGCTCCTGCTCTTCTTACTCGCACCGCCCCCCCCGCGGAATTCGCTGATCAATTGGTGCGTCGGGGTGCTGAGCGGCATCGCTCGGCGGCTCCTCCCCCCGCCCTGGGGAGTAGAGTTAAGTCGGGCCTGTCCCCCTACAGGGGGATTTTCGACGAAAAAAATATAAAAAAATACTGTACCCCAAAGTCGGGCCTGTACCACAAAGATACCCCAAACTGCAAAAAAATACTAAAAGAATGGTCCCCCTACTATTTTTGGATTATTGTTTGACTATGTTTGGGGGCGTTGTTTTATTTTTCGTCGCAAATCCCCCTGTAGGGGCACAGGCCCGACTTATAAGAGTAGAGCGATTGCTTTGCGTGCTGGCTGGCGACGCTGGAGGGGATCGATAACTGCATCCCACCGGTGAGCCCGCGGCGGGGCCGGCGGCGCGCGAAGCGGGGGGCTGTCGGCGAGGGGGCCCCCCCCTCGAGGAGAGAGGGTCCTCCTCCTCCTCCTCCTCCTCCTCCTCCTCCTCCTCCTCCTCCTCCTCCTCCCCCTCCTCCTCCTCCCCTCCTCCTCCTCCTCCTCCTCCTCCTCCTCCTCCCCCTCCTCCTCCTCCTCCTCCTCCTCCTCCTCCTCCTCCTCCTCCTCGACTTCGCGGTTTGGGTTCTCGGGCGCGATCCCGCGGCTGCGCGGAGGCTGCGCTTTTGCGAGGCCGCGGACGCGGGCACGCCCTTCGCCCACGGCTCCAAGGCTTCTCTGGAGGAGATGCTCCTGGACGCCCGACATGGGTACGGCCAGACCTAGGACAGGAGAACATCCTTCAGGAACACGAGACCCTCCGCCGGCCAAGCTGGAAGAAAATTCGAGGGCGCCCTCCTCCAGGATGCACAACAAGATCCAACAGGCACGAAGAACTTCAGGGTACCCTCCCCGAACCGACCTCGATCTTGTCCCTCAGCCCGAACGTACGGCAAAGATGGGTACAGTCGGGCTTGATTGGAGAGGACACGCGAGAGGGTACAAGACCCTTTCGAGGGCCACGTCGCCACAGGAATGCAATTAGGAAGCGTGGGCCGCGAGACACAGGACACAAGGGTACCCTTGGTTTCACAGGGTCAACCTACTAATCTGGGCCGACTGTACGGCAAACATGGATACGATGCCCGACGGCGGCCGTTGTTGGGCAGGCGGCCCTCTGTCTCAAAGGGGCAACGTCAGCGGCGACGCCGATAGCTAGCGAGTCCAGTGCAGAGCGGACAGGAACTGCTCTTAGTCTTCGTACTGTTCCTGACATCCTCCGATGTGATGTGCTCAGTTCGCGGCCCCAAAGGCCCAGACCCCTCCCCTGAGGGTAGCTTTGCGTCGCGGATGCACTTTTGATGGCCCCGGGGCCCAACAGCGGGCCCCGGAAGCCGAAATTAAAGCTCGCCCGGATTGAGAAAAGCAGATCGCCAGAGACCTGGAACTCTTTCCACAACCATCAAGGCACCGATACCGCTATTCCCCAGACCTCTCCTGGGGTGCGTTCTGGCCAGAATTTCGAAGCGAATCCGACTGTTGCGACGAGGGCCTCCCAGGAGGCCCAAAAGGGGGAAAACGAGGAAAGGGTAGCGGCTTTGGGTAGGGGTGCTGCTCAGGCCCCCGAGTCGAGCGGCCCATTTCGGTCCTCCAGAGCTCTGGCTGGGGGACCCGACTGGCTCTCGGCCCCACCGGGCGCACACGCCGGGAGGCCTCCTCCTCCAGGGAGGCCTCCTCCTCCGCTCCTCCTCCTTCTCCCCCTCCTCCTCTTCATTATTTTTACTATGATTGTTCTTCTCCTCCTCCTCCTCCTCCTCCTCCTCCTCCTCCTCCTCCTCCTCCTCCTCCTCCTCCTCCTCCTCTTTCCTCCCCTCCTCCTCCTCCTCCTCCTCCTCCTCCTCCTCCTCCTCCTCCTCCTCCTCCTCCTCCTCCTCCTCCTCCTCCTCCTCCTCCTCCTCCTCCTCCTCCCTCCTCCCTCCTCCACCCCCCGGCAGCCTCCTCCGCCTCCTCTGGCGCCCCGGCCGCGCCCGCGCCGGTGCCCGCCGCCTCGCCGTCCGCGGCGGCGGGCGCCATGGCGGCGCCCAGGGCCCCGCCCCTTCGGCCAAGGCGGCGGCCGCGACGGAGGCGAGGAGGGGGCGGAGAGCGGGGGCCTCAGGGGCGGAGGGCGGAGGGCGGGGGGCCGCAGGGCGGAGGGCAGAGGAGGGCGGGGGGCGGGAGGAGGGGGCCGAGAGCGGAGGAGGGCAGGAGGAGGGCGGCGAGGCGGGAGGAGGGCGGGAGGGCGGGGGCCCAGGGGCGGAGGGCGCGGCAGGAGCAGGGGGGGAGGCAAGGCCTCCCCTGAGGTCTGGCGGGTGCTCTCTTGGTAGCACGGCTGCCCTTTCCTGCCTCGGCCTCTCCCCCCCGCGCTGCCAGGACCCCGCACGGCTGTCCGCCTCCTGCCGCGTCTTACCCTTGATGGCATGGTCATGAACCGCATCACTATGCTTAGTGTGATTTTCCGATGGCCCTTCTTGACATTGCCGTTCTCCCTTGGAGTGTCGGGGCCATGCCGTGGGGCCTCCCAGGACACGCCAGCCGCTGCGTCACCACACGCTGCCCACTCGGCGGGCGCGCGGCGGCGCGACCGAAAATCGCGCGGCCGAAGCGCGAGAGGCCCGGATTGAGAGGAATGGCCGATCAAGCCATTTCGCAACATACACACACAAGCACCCACACACACTTTGGCGTCGCAGCCCCGCGCGCGGCGACGGGGTGTGGAAGCACACGCGCACCCACGCGCGCGCACGCACGCACGCACGCAGGCACGCACGCGCGCGCGCGCACGCACGCATGCAAGCACATACATATATGTATAATATATATACATATATATACATATATGTATATATATGTGTATATATGTATACACAAGACTGCATTGGCGCTGCGCGCCATGCACCTTGGTCCTTTGGCATTCGCACGCTAGCGGAGTGCGAGCGTGCGTACATGCGCACACACATGCGTCTATGAATGCATAGTACATATGTACATATATGTATACGTTTGTATGAATATGTACATGTATATGCACATGGTCAGTGTAACTATGTGTGCGCATACATATGCGTATATCAGGCGGTAGTGGCCTGACCAGGTGCTCAGATCATCGCGCCACTATAAGGCGCGAGGGTCTCAGGCAAACGTGGTCAGACTACCGTGGGACAGTGCGTCGCCGAGGTCAGTGCTGCCAGGACGTCCCGGGTGAAAATGGCCTGAACACCTCTGCTCAGGGGAGGGCATATCCGAAGTCAACCGGGCGAGGAAGTTTCAAGCGAGGAGTGGTCTGAACACCTCTGCTCAGGGCATCCCTGAACATAGACTTGCGTGAAGTCGCACGCGAAACTGCTCCTCGTTCTATTTGTCCTCGTATTCTCCTGTGCCCGTTTCTTTCCCACCCTTCCTCCTGCTTCTCCTCCTGTTTCTCCTCCTCAGTCCTGTGCCGATTGAGCTGAACCGGAAGAGCTTGAGAGGATGAGGAGAAGGAGAAGGAGGAGGAGGAGGAGGAGGAGGATGAAGACCAGGAAGAGGATGGGGACGAGGACAACGACGACGACGACGACGACGAAGGCGACGACAAAGAGAAGGGATGATGAGAGGAGGAGGCCGCCGTGTTGGGAACTCGTGGTACGCCTCTCGGGGGCCTCTGGGAGGCAGTTTTGAAGCCTCTTGGGGGCTGTTTGTGGGCCTCTTGGGATCTTTTTGGGGCCTCTTGGGGACCTCTTGGGGGCTCCTTGGGGCCTCTGGGGAGCCTCTTGGGGCCTCATGGGGCCCTCTTGGGGCCTCTCGGGGCCCTCTCGCGGCGGAAAACTCAATTTTGAATTTTGGGCGCCCTCTTGGGCCTCTCTTGGGGCCGTCTTGGTGCTCTCTTGGGCCGCCTTGGGCGCCTCTTGGGCGGTCTCGGAGCCCTCCTGGACCGTGTTGGGGCCTTCTTAGGGGCCTCTTGGGCAGTGCTGGGGCGATCTAGGGAGCCTCTTGGGCCGTGTTGGAGCGTGGGGAAGCGGAAAAAGCGAGAAGGCCAAAAACATAGAAAAACACATAGGAAAATCAACCATTTCAGCCTCTCGGGGCTCTCTTGGGAGGCCTCTTGGGGGTCTCTTGGGGCGTCTTGGAGGCCTGTTGGGCAGTCTTGGGCCCATATTGGGCGTCTTGGGCCGATCTTTGGGCGTCTCGGGGCCCTCTTTGGCCGTCGTGGGGGCTTCTTTTTTCGCGTCGGACTCGCAGGACAGACCTGCCTGGGGGTCCAGGAGGACCGGAGATCCACGGAAGCACACTGCAGGAGCGCCCCAGAGGCTCGGGGAGGCCGAAATTTGTTTGGGGGGGGGGGGCACCGTGTGCCGCTTTTGTGGGGTCCCCGGCCCTGTAAAAATATATAAATAGGAATACATACATACGTACATATATATATATATATATATATATATACAAGACTGCAGTGGCGCTTCGCGCCATGCACCTTGGTCCTTGAAGTTTGGTATGCAGGCGGAATAGCAGGAAGGTCAAGCCGACAGTTTAGAGATAACTCCTTGTTGCCTTTTCCGGCATCGCCGCTATAATAATGTTATTCGTTATCCTTCCTCCATGCTTACTTTTCCTTGTTTTCGCCGTACCCTGCGCATTCTCCCCATCCTCCTCAGCTCTTTTTTGCGGAGGCTCCTCCTTGGAGAGCCTCTGGGGGCCTCACAAAAGTTGTTTCAGGCTTTCTCAAGGCCTTCTGGAGGCCTCCTGGCGTATTCTCGGGGCCTCTGGGGACTTCCTCGGGCCACCCTGCCTCCAACCGCGGTCTCCCTGAACGACCGGGTCACGATTTGGAATGCTTCGGAGGGTGTCTTGGGGCCATCTTGGGCTGCCATGGGGCTCTCTGAGGGCCATCTTGGACCCGTGTTGTGCCGTTTTGGGGCTCTCTTGGACTGCCTGGAAGCCCTTTCGGATGGTTGTGGGGCGATGTTGGAGCCTCCCAGGCGGCTTCGGACGCCCAGAAGACCGCCGTCTTGGAGCGTCGGGAAGCCGAAAAGAGGAGAACCCCAAAATTCAGCAAAAACCAACAGAAAATCAAAGATTTGTGCCTCTTGGGGCCTTCTTGGGGGTGCTCTTGGAGGCCTCTTTGGGGCCGTCCTGGAGGCCTTTTGGGCCATCTTGAGGTCACGTCGGTCACTCTTGGAACTCTCTTGTGCTGTCTTGGGGGTCTCTGGGACGTCTCCGATGACTCCCCTGATCGCCCCAGGTGTGCTGGGAAGGCTTGGCAAAACGCCTTGCGAGGCCCGGGGGGGCGTTCCGAGGCCCGTCCGGAGGGTCCCAAAGCCCCAGATCCCGGGAGTCCGGTTTTTGGGGGAGGGGGGGGACGGGTTCCCCCCCCCCGAGACTTGTAACAGTATAGGAAGAGGGATATATATATATATATATATATATATATATATATATATATATACATGTGTATGCATACATACGTGCATGTATACATCTAAACATGCACATATGCATGCATACATACATGCATAAATATCTACCTACCTACCTACCGACCGACCTACCTGCATGCATGCATGATGCATACATGCATACATGCATGCATGCATACATGCAACCTCATCCGCACCCCCCCCTCCTCCTTCTCCTCCTCCTCCTCCTCATCCTCCCGTTTTTCCTCATATACCCTCTTTCACAAAGCAGCGCTTGCACTTAGGAGCTCTTACTGGATTTACTTTAAAGAACTGGATGGGTTCCCTGGGTTTCGTCAAGTTGCGGGCCCGTGCCGCATCGTGGGCGCCCCGTGCGATGGGTGGGTTTTCCGAGTTTGCGCCACGAAAGCCACCCGTGCCGCATCGTAGGCGCCCCGTGTGCTGGGTATCCCGAGGTTGCGCAACGTTGCCGCCCGTTCCGCCTCGTGGGCGCCTCGTGGGCGCCCCAGGTTCTGAGCTTACACGACATAGCGTTCACCACATAACTTACAACACATAGCTTACACTGCATAGCAAGCACCTCACAGCAAGCACCTCACAGCTTACACAGCATAACTTACATCACGTACCTTACACTCCATAGCTGCCACCTCCCGATCACATCGTACACGACACAGCTTTCACCACATAGCTTACATCGCATAGTTTCCATCTCCGTTGCTCAGACCACATAGCTTGCACGGCATAGCTTTCGAAACATGGCATACACCGCATAGCTTTCAACTCTAATAAAAAAAACGCACTGTTTGGGCCCACGCTGGCTAGCATGCATATGAATCCCACACCGTGCTTTCAGCACGTAGCGGAGTGCCCCGAGGCCCATACAGATGCGAATGTTGAAGGAAATGCCAGATTGGTAAGTGCCGGGCCACGAACTCGCCAGAACTACTGGTTACCTCAGAGTCTTCCAGGAAACGCCCAGAACTGCTTAGTAACCCTCGGCGGCTCCAAGGCCTCTCGGGCCAACTTAGAGGCCCTGGGGGCTGACCCACCAGGTCAAAGTCATTGACAAAAATAGATGATTGCATTACTTGCGCGTACGGTCTCGGTGTTTCTTTCAGGGCGTCCAAGACGGCCCCCAGGAGAGCCCCAAGACGGCCAAGGGACGGCCCCCGAGGCCCGCCCAAGGCGGCCCAAGATGCCCCAAAGGGGGGAGCACGAAAGACCCACTCCCCCCGATACCCCAAGATGGCCCCCAAGATCGCCACCAGGCCCCGATGAGGCTCCCAGAAGTCGCCAGGAGGCCCCGAGCCCCAAGAGGTCTCGAAGAGGCCCCCAAGAGGTCCAACAGAGGCCTCCAAGAGACCCAAACATGCCTCGCCCGAATGGGCCGAAGGCCAATAGATCCGCCGCACCCTTTTGCTTGCGAAGAGTGCTTGGCTTAGGTCGGGCATGTCCTCCTACAGGCGGATGTTGGAGGACAAATATAGAATAACAACAAAACAAAAACACGCATAGTCAAAAATAATAGCAAAAATTATCCCCTGCGTACTTTTTGACTATGTTTGAATATTCCTCCTGTAGGGGGACAGGCCCGACTTAATGGTTGGCGTGCCCAATTGTTCGAACACTTTCTGGCCCCTCCGAGAAATTCCCAGTGGCCTTCGGCCGATCCCGCCGGCCAGCCGGGGCACCCCTCCCCCCGCTCCCCGGCAGCTCCCCAGTCTCACCCACCCCCCTCCTCCTCCTTCTCCTCTCCTCCTCTCCTCCTCCTCCTCCTCCTCCTCCTCCTCCTCCTCCTCCTCCTCCTCCTCCTCCCCTCCTCCGCCGCCGCCGCCGCCGCCGCCGCCGCCGCCGCCGCCGCCGCCGCCGCCTCCGCCTCCGCCTCCCCCCTCCTCCTCCTCTCTCTCCTCCTCCCTCCTCCTCTCCTCCCCCCCTCCTCCTCCTCCTCCTCCTCCTCCTCCTCCTCCTCCTCCTCCTCCCCCCCGCCTTGCCAAAGGGCGCTCCTGGAGACAGCCCTGGCCCGCTTGCGTGGTGTTTGCGCCGCAGCATCTCCGTCGCCATCCCTGTCGCTGTCCTCGCTCTTCACCTATCGCGGAGAGGGCGCCAGAATCGGCGGCGACGCGCGAGGGTGAGAGGCGACGGAGGCAACCAGCTGAGCGCGAGGGGGCCTCTCAGAAGAAGTGCCCAGCCCCTTCTCAGAGCAGATCGGGGGGGGCGAAAGGTACCCCTGGCCCAGGGTGCCCCCAGTCTTCCGGTCAATGCTGGAGCCCCCGGGGGCCCTCTGGGCCTCGTGAGGGTTGCTCCGGAGGCCGCGAGGGCCTCCTTGGGAATCCTCGGGACACCTTGGGCCAGGGGCACTTCTCACTGCACCGACCTTGCAGACGTGCTGCAGCGTATTTTTGCGAGGATTTCTGCCAACGCAAAACCCCAAAACGGCGAGTGAAAAACTAAGTGAAAACGAAACGGTCGTGGAGTCGACCCCTGGCACCGTCATGGGGTGCGTCCTGGCTGGAACTCCGAGGCGGACCCAGCCGCGGCGCGACGAGAAGTCTCTGGGAGGGGGGGGAGGAGGCGGGGAGGGGGAGGGGGAGGGAAGGAGGAGGAGGAGGAGGAGGAGGAGGAAGGAGGAGGAGGAGGGGAGGAGGAGGAGGGAGGCGAGGCGGAGAGAGGAGGAGGAGGAGGATAGGAAGGAGGAGGAGGAGGAGGAGGAGGAGAAGGGCGGAGGTGCACCGCCATGGTGCGCGCCCTGGCCGGAATTCTCCGAGGCGGACCCGGCCGTGGCGCGAGGAGGTGTCTCTGGGGAGGCCCAAGAGGCCCAGAAACTCCCCCCCCCAAAAAAGGGAGCCCTCGAGCCCTCTGACCTCGCTCCTCCTCCACGAGCCCTGGGAGAGGAGGAGGAGGAGGAGGAGGAGGAGGAGGAGGAGGAGGAGGAGGAGGAGGAGGAGGAAGAGGACTGTAAAGGAGGAGGAGGAGGAGGAGGAGGAGGAGGAGGACGAGGAGGAGGAGGAGGAGGAGGGAGGAAGGGGGGGAGGAGGAGGCGGAGGAGGAGGAGGAGGAGGAAGAGGAAGAGGACTGTAAAGAATTGCCACTGCCCTCGAAGGCCGGACAAACCCTGATGAGTCAGGTGGGGTGCAGGGGCCCTCCAATCTTGAAGCCGGTACGCGTGAAGGTTGGAAATAGGAGGAGGTTTTTCTGCAGCAGCGCAAACAGCAGCCCACAAGCTACCTCGAGGCGGGGCGAGAGCCTCGGGGCAAAATCAAAACCGTACTCGTGCGCATTGGCAAGCCAACGACAGCACCAACCAGAGGTATCCTGGCCAGCACCGCATCAGCAACGAGCACGATCAAATGGAGCTTGACCGCAATGCGCTCGAGCTCGCGGCATCGAGCAAGCGCTGGGCCACGGCTGCCCTGCGCAGCTCGAGTGCATCCTCAACCTCCGAGGCCGAGAGGGGGGAGGCTCAACCGAGAGCGGGAACCTCCTCCTCCTCCTCCTTGCACCAGGGCCCCACAGAGACCGTGACTCCGCTCCTCTTTGGGTGGGACCCCGCACGAATCAGCTTCCAAGCGTATCGGCGACCCTGAGCCCCGACAGCGGGGAGGGGCGAACACTGCTGGCGCAAACCACGCACTTGGCCACCGCCAGTGTAGTTCTTGCACCGCAGACAGATGAAAACAAAACTACTGTCGCTGGCGTCGAGAAACAGCATTCTGTGCCCCAAACTCGCGAACGCTGGAGCATCCACGCCACGAATCCCGACACCTGGGCCTCCTTTACAGAGGCCAGCGGTTGGCTGGTCGGTCGACCGCGAACCACGAAAACAACGCGCGCACTGCCAAAACCTGCCAGTCCAAGCCCAAGCATGTCTCGGACCCAGCCCTTCGCTCCGCTGAGCTGGTACAGGGATCCGCTCCACACTCGGGCCGAGATCCACGCGAGGCCACAGCGGCATCAACTTCGCAGCAAGGAACCCCACAGCTGTTGCCACAGCCAAAGGCCGCTCTAAATCTTCCACCTGCTCCACGTCAGGCTGGGGATGCAACAACAGGGCCTTCTTGGCCGAGAGCTCCACAGCGTGGTTACCTTCGCGCAGGTAGCGCTCCCAGCTATCTTCGGCCCCGTCCACGTCAAGATGAGCCTTGAATTTGTGCACGCTGCACTGCTGGGAGAAAGACCTGCAAAAGACCTGCAAAACAGGGCGACCCCAGCGTAAGCACGCTTGGGTGAGCACTGCTCGGCCCACGGCAGACCATGGAAGTTTACGCAGGCCTTGCAATCCACAAACAACTCACACGGACCAGTAGACCATTGCAGCGCTATGGAATAAGCGTGGAACTCGGCCGCCTGAGAAGTCTGCGGGCTAGGCGGCCAAACGGGCCCACGGACACGCACAATCTCGAGACCTGTGTCACCCTGCCAGAAGGAGAAGGCCCAACCCGCCCTGTCCAACTCGGAAACAATATTCTTACTGGAAGAACCGACCGTGAAAACATCACCTGAGAAAACATTACCCAGGGTGTCATCGACACTCGGCCTATTGACCCACTCAATATCAATACCTCCCGACTGCAAAGGCCGAGGGAAAAGCTCCGATGGGTGCAAGAAGACGCCGAAGCACGCGATGGCGTCGTCCGCCTCCTCCGCCCACCTCATCACCTGGACCTTAACCAAGTCCTCCCTCTCGGCCTTCACAGCCGCGCACTGCCACAATCGATGCCTAAGTGTGTCTGCAGCGTCGAAGCACAGCGGGCACAGCACACAGGAGAGGACATACCCTAAGTCAGCTGCGCGCTGCTTAGTGTAAACGGCGTTACAAAACAGGGCCTTCACACAGCCCTTTTGGAAGGGAGTGAGCCGAGAGCTCTGGAGCCAACGCAAAACTCCATCAACACAAGCCCTCCCAGGCAAACCAAGTTTGGCCCCCAGGTCCCACTCCAAACTCCTGATCACAGCCGTTTTTAAAAGTGTTTCGAGAAGCTGGGGCGAGACTGAGGTCAGCACAATCTTATCACCTTGGTCTGTCGTAATTGCAGCAAAAGAGTCCATGGACCAAGAAATTCTCTCGCACGATTTCCGCAAGGCAGAGGCGGGACCCGAAACGTGTTGCCAGAGGCCCGACTCCCCACGGAACCCCGCCCCCCAAGCTTCTCTGAGCTCGGGCGGAGGAACAGCAAAAGAATACACCCTGCGAAATGCTTAAGAAATCATGGGTTCAGAAATTCATAGTCTCAGAACTTGAGTAGAAGCCCAGAATTTCCATCGAAATCTTAGGATTTACATGGAAACATTAAGAATAATCGAGACTCTGGCCGAAAACTTGGGTTTTCTTAACCATCGCCTAAGGTGTACAACGCGTGGTGGGAAATCCAAACTTCCTTGGCCCATCGGATAATCGGCGCCACCGCCGCGAGCCAGCACGGCTCCTGGCAAGCCAGGAGCAAACACGTGAGAGATCGGCCCTTGGCCGACGGCTGAAGCGCGGAAGCCGCCTGCCTACGGAAATTCAACAGTTCGAAATCCGTGACCCCGTGGATGCCGGCCCCAAGCAGGATGCTGGCCATGGATCCCGAAGCAAAAACCCGCCGAGCCACACGGCTCCCGACAATCGGGCGAAGGCGGGCGAGCCTCCCACAAAGGGCCCTCGATGTCTTTCCCCTGGACTTGGTTTTGCTGGACTAGCCCTGTCGTCGGCGCGGCTTGCCTGCAGCATCGTCAACACCTACGTTGGCTGCGCGAGGCACAAGCGGGCCAGCCAAGCCCCCGAGGCGCGCGCCGAGCTTCTGCCCCAGCAGCTTAGAGGAAGCAATGAGGGACCGTTTACCAGGATCGTCAGATACAATCGCGCCGACATCCTCCGAGAGAATCCTGTGCAAGGATCTCACAGCAGGAGGGAGAAGGGCGAGAATGTACCACGTCGATCCCGTGGCAGACAATCCAGAATCGTCAATGTACAGCTTGAAATGCACCTGGCGCGGCAGCACCAGACGGTCCAGAGAGCCGATGGCATACACTCGAATGAGAGTAGTGGCGAATCCGCAGCCCGCGATGATGCCCCTCGCGGCCCAAAGGGCCCATCCGTGAACCCCGCCAATCTGAACCATCTGCTCTGCAAATACATGCAGATAGCAACTCTAGCAATCGCCAACGGAAACTCGAACTGCTTGCACCTAAACAACAGCTTCCGAAGGTCGATCGTTCAATGAAAACTTGCACAGGAAATAGGAGGAGGAGGCAGAGGAGGAGGAGGTGGAGGAGGAAGAGGAGGAGGAGGAGGAGCAGGAGCAGCAGGAGGAGGACGAGAAGGAGGAGGTGGAGGAGTCCGCCCTAGAGGAATGTCTGAACTGGGCCGCTTCCCCCCCATTCCGTGCCCTGGGTGCACCTCTACCTTGGCCTTCCCGCGGCGCAGCCGCAGGGCGCTATTGCCGCCGGCCAGGAACTCCCGCAGGTCGCGCTCCGTGGAGGCGTCGTTCCAGTCCTGCGCAGCGCAGACCCAGACACCCAAGAGATCGCCTCTCATCCTTCGCTTCTAACCCAGCCTATCCTGGGGGGGGGGAGGAGGGGGGGGAAGGCGCTGGCCGTGAACCTGGCCTTTTCGCTTCGGGCAGCCCCTCGTCTGCCCGCGCGCACCGTGACTGCGAATCCCCTTCGGACCTGCGCAACGGACAAGGTCAGGCTACCTGGGGGGAGGGGCGGGGCAGGCGGCGGGCGGGCCCGATGACCTGGGCCATCGCCGGACACAACGTCTCGCAATCATCGAGACGGCGGCTTCTCGTCGTTGTGGGCCTCTGGGAGCCCTCGCTGGGCCCCGGGGCCGTGCAACTGCCCTGGCGAGCCACCCAAAAGCAGCAGCAGAGGCGAAGCGGCGGGGTCGAGGAGCGGGAGGGCGGCTGGTGAAAACGTGCACTCCTACAGGTGTTCCGATGGGCTCCCAGGAAAGATGCCGCCAGGACACGGGTGAGAGCACGGTCACGTGCGCCCTTAGCCTATATTCGGGGAGACGTAAGACCCGGGTACGGGGGACTCGGAAATCCCCGACGAGGTCGTCAAAAAAACGACGAGGCTTTGACGAGGCCTCCCGCTGCAGACATCCCACAAAACTCCTCCTCGTCAAAATCCGAGTCGCGGTCGTCAAAAAACGATGGCGAACCCGAGTCCTGGCAAACCCGGGTCTTACGCTCCCCCGATATATCATTGTGTAGGGATCGCGGCCGCCGGGACCAAAAAAATCCAGGCGGCATTCAGGCGCACGATCCCTGAATGTAGGTCGGGCATGTCACCGTACAGGCGGATTTGGGGGGCAAAATAGAACATCGAAGAATGTGCAAAAGCACTCCAAAAAGTCAAAGCATCGTCCACACACACTATTGTTTTACTATGTTTGAATATTCCCCCTCTAGAGGGACAGGCCTGACTGAACCCTGCATGCGTCGTGAGGAGGAGTCTCCGACGAAACGGCTGCTGGACCGGGCGATCCGGGGCTCCCCGTCCCCCCTCTGGGACTCTTCTGTGGTCCTTGTGCCGGGGGCGGCCAAGGGGATGCGTCCCAGGGGGGTGGGGGGGCGCCCTCCTCTTCCTGTTCATCCTCCTCCTCCTCCTCCTCCTCCTCCTCCTCCTCCTCCTCCTCCTCCTCCTGCTCTTCCTACTCCTCCTCCCTCGGGGGCGTCCAAGAGGGAGGCGTCCAAAAAGGGGGGGGGTCGCAAATCGTGTGGCTGGCGGCATGTGCGCGGCCCAAGCGGGGGCCCAGGACGTATTGAAGCAAGGAGGGGCGCCACGAAATCTGGGGAGATAGCATGGCCCCCGCCATGGTATCCACCCTCTGCCGCCCCCGATGGTCTACCAGCAGTAGCACACTCCAGCGAAACGCCTGCAGGGAACCCTCAAGACCTTGGATGCCTGGGGAGGGGGGAGGCGGAGGCCGGCCATCGCTCGGACGTCCGTTCCCTGTGTTTTTTGTTCGGGTTCGTGCGTGGTTTTTCGCCAAATGATCAAGGATGCTCCTCGATGGCCCTCGCCGAAGGAAAAATGCACACGTCCGAGCGATGCCAAGGAGAGGAGCTCGCCCAGTACGATCGCCTTCGGGGCCACCGGTCCACGGTGCGCAAGAGGAGGCCTGCGCACAGCGATGCACTGCACTTGCCCGTCGCTGGCGCGCCGGGCGCTCGTCCGCCTGCAGTCGGCTGCGTGCGAGGGCGAGGAGGGCGCCGACGACGACGAAAAGGAGAACGAGGAGGACGACGAGGACAACGCCGTGCTTGTTGTATGCCCAGCGGCACCACTGCCTCCTCCACGTCTTCCATCTCGTCCTGGTCCTCATCTTCGTCCTCCTCATCATCATCCCCATCCTCCTCCTCCTCATCAACCTCATCAGAACAATCCTAGCTCACCATCATCATCAACATCATTATTATTATTATCATCATCATCATCATCATCATCATCATCATCATCAGCATCATCATCATCATCATCATCATCATCATCATCATCATCCTCATCATCATCCTCATCAACAGTATCATCAGCATCATCATGATCATCATCAGCATCATCAGCATTAGCAGCATCAACATCAGTATCATCATCATCATCAACAACAGCAACACCAACAGCATCAACCCCAACAACAATATAAAACAGCATTCGCCTCATCATCACCATCATCGCCACCACCAATCATCACCACATCCGCAGCATCATCATCACCACCACCATCATCATCAGCATCATCATCGACACAATGATCATCATCAGCATCAGCAGCAGCATCATCATACTTATCGTCCTCATCATCAACACACTCATGACACTGAGTATGATCAGCATCGTCATCATCGGCATCATCCTCAACACCATCAGCAGCATCAGCAGCAACAGCAGAAGCAGCATTATATCCGACATCGCCCATCAGCATCATCAGCGATACAACAATCAGAATCAGGTTCAGCATCATCAGCTTCATCAGAATCAGCCTCACAAGCATCAGCATCATGATCATCGTCAGCATCATCATCATCAGCATCATCCTCATCCTTGTCAGTATCATCATGATGATCAGCACGATCAGCATGATCAACATGATCAGTATGATCATCATCAGCGGCAGCATCAGCATCATCAGCAGAAGCATCCTCACCATCATCATCAGCAGCATCACCAGCACCATCGCCATCAGCATCCTCATCAGCATCATCATCACCATCATCAGCATCAGCATCATCAGCATCATCAGCATCATCAACAGCAGCATCATCGTCGTCGTCAGCAACATCATCATCATCATCATCAGTAGCAGCATCGTCACCATCATCGACAGTCCAATGTATGTTCCTCTTCACCTCCATCACCTCCCCTTCATCCTCATAATCCCTCTCCCCCGCTCGCCCCCGACCTTCTCCTCATCATTCTCCTCGTCCCCCTCCTCTTCATCCTCGACATCCCCCCTCCTCCTCCTCCTCCTCCTCCTCCTCCTCCTCCTCCTCCTACCACTCCTACACCTCCTCACCTCCTTCTCCCCCTCCTCCTCCTCCTCCTCCTCCCCTCTCTCTCCCTCCTCCTCCTCCTCCTACTCATCCCCTCCTCATCCTCCTCTCCCTCCCCCTCCTCCTCCTCTCCCCCTTCGCCTCCTCCTCCTCTCCCCCTTCTCTCTCCTCCTCCTCCTCCTCCTCCTCCTCGTCCTCCTCCTCATCCTCTTTCTCCTCCTCTTCCTCCTCTTCCTGCTCCACTCCGTCCCTCCTCCCCCTTCGTTCTCCCTCCCCCCATCGTGCCTCTCCCAAGTGTCCCCCATGCCAACCCTCCTCCTGCTGCACTCCACTAACACTCTGCCGACACACAAACGCGTACACACAGACAAACACACACTTACAAATACCGATATACATATACATATACATGCATGTATGCATGCATGCATGCATGCATACATACATACATACCTACATACCTATATACCTACATACCTACACACCTACATACCTACATACCTACATACCTACATACCTACATAACTGCATACCTACATACCTACATACCCACATACCTACCTACCTACCTACCTACCTACCTACCTACCTACCTACCTACCTACCTACCTACCTACCGACCTACCTACCTACCTACCTACCTACCTACCCACCCACCCACCTACCCACCTACCCACCTACCCACCTACCCACCTACCCACCTACCCACCTACCCACCTACCCACCTACCTATCTACCAATCTACCTATCTACCTACCTACCTACCGACCTATCTACCTACCTACCTACCTACCTACATACATCCATGCATGCATACATGCATGCATGCATGCACACATACATACATATATGCATACATGCACACATGCATACATGTATACATATATAGGCATGGCCATACATATGTATATATATATATAGATATATACACATATGTATGCATAGACATATATGTGCAGAGGCACACACTCACAAATACACACTCGCGCGCCCCCCCCCCCGGCCACCCCGCCCCCCCTCCCCCGAGGCGGCCCTCCAGAGGGCGCGGCCTCTCACGCAAGGCAGCAGGAAGGGGGGACTGAGCAGAATGAAGAGCAGCAGCAAGGAGGACAGCGGATGAAGAGTGAGGAGAGGGGAGGAGGAGGAGGAGGAGGAGGAGGAGGAGGAGGAGGGAGGAGGAGGAGGAGGAGGAGGAGAAAGGGGCGGAGGAAGAGGAGGAGGGCTGAGGAGGAGTAAGACAGGGAGAAGGAGGAGGCGGCGGAGCAAGAAGAGGCCGATGAGGAGGGGAGGACAGGCGAGGGAGGGGGGGAAGGCGGCGGGGAAGGGAGGGGGAGAGGGAGAGGGCGGACAAGGAGGAGTGGGAGGAGGGGGAGTAGAGTGAGAAGGGTAAGCTAGGCGCGCCCTAGACGCGCCCGCGCGCCATATCTGACACCACACCACTCCCACATCCCACACATCCATGATGACCATTGCGCTGATGGGGTGTCCAAGATGACCGTGATCGTCATCACAATGGCCCCACTGTGTGCTGCGCAATCCGACAGGGAGTGCTTGTTTACATTGGGCGCGGAGACGGAGTGGCGGATGAGCAGGAATGCAGTGGGGGCCCGACCACAAGAAACCTTCCACAAGAAACCCAACCCTGAGACCCCAGGACATCCATTGATTTGTGATGTGGGGGCGTCACGATTTCCATTGCAGAACCATCGAAACCCAACAAACCCAGCGCTCCCTGGAGGCAGGCAGGGTGTTCCTTGGCATGGGCCCTCACTGCATGAAGAGGAGACAGCAGGACTGTTGGGCAGGAAGAGGTGCAGAGGCAGCCGAAGTACGAGAAGCAGTAGAACCATGGAAGGCGGAGGAGGGACAGGAGAGGGGGGGGGGGGGGGGGGGGGGGGGGGGCAAAAAGGGGGGGCAACGAGGAGGAGCGAGTCAGATCCAAAGCTGTGGCCTAAGCTGGGGCGAATGCGCAAACCTGAGAGACGGGAGCAAAGCGCCACTCCTGAAATTGCAGCCCCAACGAGGCAGCGGCCGCACAGCACAGTACTAAGGGTGAGAGGAGAGCAGTACTCAGATTGTGTAGCAGGGAGAGCAGACAATGAGGACGAACACAACGACGACGACAATGAGGAGGAGGCAGAGGGAGAAAGAGGGGGAGAA
>CAUYUJ010015697.1:7660-45160 GCA_963575745.1 Prorocentrum cordatum | reverse complement strand
CCGACGCGGAGGCGCCGCCCGCGGCGGCGGCGGCGCCACGCCTCGCCGCCTCCGCCCGGCTGCCCGCGCCCGCCGCCCCCGCGGAGGCGCCAGCCCTGGGCGCCGCCGCGGCGCGGCTGCGCGCCTCGGGCGCCTCCGCACTCTTCGAGGTGCCAGCCTTGGGCGCCGCGGCGCGCGAGGCGCTGGCCTTCGAGGCGTTGGCCTCCGAGGCGTTGGCCACCTCCGAGGCATTGTGCATCTCCTCCTCGATGCGGGCCTTGCTGGCGTTGTACTGCTTCTCGATGTCGGCGTTCCAGGCGTCCTGGGCGATCTTGGGGGCGTAGCTGCCGTACTTGGACGCCTGTGTCGTCTGCGCCTTCTCCCAGGCCTTCAGGCAGGTCATGTCGTGGCAGTCGCTGGCGGAATACGGGGCCTGCTCCACGGCATCGAAGCGGCCCTCGCTCCAGGCGTGGGCGGGGATGAAACCGCGCGAGAAGTTCGAGTAGTCGAAGCCACGCGAGAAGTTCGAGTAGTCGAAGCCATCCTCGAAGCCATCCCCGCTGGGGCCCGAGTCGCTCGTGGCGCCCGGCGCGAAGGACTGCCAGTCGCCTCCGCCGTACTTGCTCGCGAAATCTCCAGCGCCGCCACTGGCGAGCAGGACGCCCGCGGCGGCGGGGGCGGAGTTGGCCTCGGAGCCCCCGCCCAAGGCGGATCTGGCGCCGTTGCCCCCAGCCATGTACCTGCTGTAGTCGAAGCTGTTGTTGCTACCCGCGCGTTTCCTCTGGCTGCCCTGGCCCGCCGACGACATGTACTTGCTGTAGTCGAAGCTCATGTCGCCGCCCGCGCCTTTCTTCTGGTTGTCCTGGCCCGCCGACGACATGTAGCTGCTGTAGTCGAAGCTGCTGTCGCCGCCCGCGCCCGAATTCTTGTTGCCCTGGCTCGCCGACGCGTACTTGCTGTAGTCGAAGCTGCTGGCGCCACCTGTGCCCGTTTTCTGGCTGCCATGCCCTTCTGGCACGTCTTCGCTGCCATCGGACTGTGTGCGTTTTGCGCCCAGGCTGGAGTAGCCGTCGGCCAACGGGGCCGCGCTGGCGAGCAGGACGCCCGCGGCGGCGGCGCCGCCCGCCGCCCTCGAGGGCACGGAGGCGCTGCCAGCGGCGGCGGACGCGGCGGCGCCCGCGGGCGCGTCCGGCAGCCTGGCGCCCGCCTCGTGGCTGGCGCCACGCCTCGCCGCCGCCCGGCTGCCCGCGCCCGCCGCCCCCGCGGAGGCGCCAGCCCTGGGCGCCGCCGCGGCGCGGCTGCGCGCCTCGGGCGCCTCCGCACTCTTCGAGGTGCCAGCCTTGGGCGCCGCGGCGCGCGAGGCGCTGGCCTTCGAGGCGTTGGCCTCCGAGGCGTTGGCCACCTCCGAGGCATTGTGCATCTCCTCCTCGATGCGGGCCTTGCTGGCGTTGTACTGCTTCTCGATGTCGGAGTTCCAGGCGTCCTGGGCGATCTTGGGGGCGTAGCTACCGTACTTGGACGCCTGTGCCGTCTGCGCCTTCTCCCAGGCCTTCAGGCAGGTCATGTCGTGGCAGTCGCTGGCGGAAAACGGGGCCTGCTCCACGGCATCGAAGCGGCCCTCGCTCCAGGCGTGGGCGGGGATGAAACCGCGCGAGAAGTTCGAGTAGTCGAAGCCACGCGAGAAGTTCGAGTAGTCGAAGTCATTCTCGAAGCCATCCCCGCTGGGGCCCGAGGCACTCGTGGCGCCCCGCGCGAAGGACTGCCAGTCGCCTCCGCCGTACTTGCTCGCGAAATCTCCAGCGCCGCCACTGGCGAGCAGGACGCCCGCGGCGGCGGGGGCGGAGTTGGCCTCGGAGCCCCCGCCCAAGGCGGAGCTGGCGCCGTTGCCCCCAGCCATGTACCTGCTGTAGTCGAAGCTGTTGTTGCTACCCGCGCGTTTCCTCTGGCTGCCCTGGCCCGCCGACGACATGTACTTGCTGTAGTCGAAGCTCATGTCGCCGCCCGTGCCTTTCTTCTGGTTGTCCTGGCCCGCCGACGACATGTAGCTGCTGTAGTCGAAGCTGCTGTCGCCGCCCGCGCCCGAATTCTGGTTGCCCTGGCTCGCCGACGCGTACTTGCTGTAGTCGAAGCTGCTGGCGCCACCTGTGCCCGTTTTCTGGCTGCCATGCCCTTCTGGCACGTCTTCGCTGCCAACGGACCTTGTGCGTTTTGCGCCCAGGCTGGAGTAGCCGTCGGCCAACGGGGCCGCGCTGGCACAGACCAGGGCCGCTGCAGACGCGCACGCGGCAGCGCGGATCATCTTGGCTGGATGCAGGGAGCTCCTGCGGGCACGCGCTTCGCACTTGCGTTCGCACCTTGCAACAAAAATGCCTTGAACCAAAATGACTGCGGAGCGGCCCTCATCCTCCAACCTTTTTCCATGACACCTGTTCGCCAAAATGGACGCCAACAAAATGGACGCTTGCACCCAATATGTGCAAGAGGCGGCGCACGATGTGCATGAGCCAAGATGCGTGTTGCAACACATGTGGTGCAAACGATGTGGGGGAATCCATATGGCGCAATGTACGTGGTGCATTACATGTGTATATATATATACATATATATATATATATATATCGAAAGAGAGAGAGAGAGAGAGAAAGAAAGAAAGAAAGAAAAACAGAAAAACAAAAAAAATAGACAGACGGGAGAAAGAGTGACAGGGACACCAGATATGGAGGCAGATATAGAAAGAGGGAGAGAGGGAAAGAGAGAAACAAGAGCGCATCCTGTTGAGATGAAGGCTTATGTTGCGGAAGCTATCTGATGCAGGCTCTGGGGCACGACATATGGTGCTATATATATATACACAAATAATCACATACATACATGCATGCATGCATGCGTACACACATACATGCATATATTTTATACGGGGTGCAAACGATGGAGTGCGATGAACTTAGGCTGCCTCGCGCGTGACCAACGCCCATGCTCGCGCGAACACCCCACCCACCGACCCGCAACTTGGTTTGCACAACCCTGGCGGCGGCGATGGCGATGACTGCTTGGCGCTGGCTGGTGCGTCGCTGCGGCCCCGCGACCACGCGCAGGCTCGCGCGCAGAGGGCCGGGCTAGGCTGGCGCGACCGACCCCGCCGCGGTGGCGCTGACCGCTGGGAACTTCCCCTCCTCCTCCTCCTGGGCACGTCAGTGCAAGTCGGTGGCTCGGCGGGCGCGGTATCATGGCGACGTCGACGCCTGTCACTGGCAGACGCGATGATGACAATACCGATGCTGGCGACGAGTTTTGCACTGAGGATGGCAAGGGCAATGACGGCGCCGAGGTTGATCACGCCGATGACCATGATGGTGTCCTCGCGCCGGTGGGTTCTGGAAGGATTTCAACGCGGGCGCGCGCGCGGCCGACGCGCGCGAATGGCCCGCATGGCGCTATTTGACGCCCCCCCGCCCCGCCCCACCCCGCACACACACACACACACACACACATACACACGCGAACACACACATACACACACGCACACACACACACACACACACACACGCACACACGCACACACACACACACACGTACACACACACACAACCACACACACACACACAACCACCACCACCACGAGCGCAAGAATGATTTCGACATGCGCGCGCGAGGGGCTCGATTGGTTGCATTTGATGAGCATGTTGAAAACCGACGGTTTTATTTACAATTCGCAAGAGCGAGAGCGCAAACTTTTGTTTGAAACCTCCTGTTGCAAAACCATTTGTTTTATATGTGTTCGGGGCGCTCGGTTTCGACATCCTTACGGCGCCTCAATTATAAAAAACATCTGGCATGCGCGCGCTACGACGCGCGCGCACACTCCGTCCTATCCATGCCCAAGGGATTCCCGCGACGACGCACACGCAAGGACTTTCGAATGATTCCGACGCGCACGCGAGGGGCACGATTGGTCGCAAGTTGTGAGAAACTTGAAAACCGACTGAACTCTTTGGAATTCACAAGAGCGCGAACACAGGCTTTTTGAAAATTCTTGTTGCGAAGCCATTGCTTTTATATGCGTTCGGGGCGCTCGATTTTGAAATCCTCGCGAAACCCACCGATTTTGAAAGTTTTTGACATGCGCGCGCGACGACGCGCGTGCGGGCACTTCGCCCCACGCTTGTCCAAGGGATTCTTACGACAGCACGCGCGCGAGGGCGTTCGAATGATTTCGACATGCGCGCGCGGTGGGCACGGTTGGTCGCACTGGATAAAGCCTGCTGAAATACGGATGCCTTTTTTCAAGAGAAACTCGCACGAGCGCAAGCGCTGGATTTTCACACACACACACACACACACACTCCAGATGCCAGACCGTTGGTTCCACATTGTCACATTGTTTCCTGGACACTAGATTTCGAAATCCCTGCGAACCTCAAGTTGTTGAAAAATTCTGGCACGCGCGCGCGACGACGCGCGCGCGCACTTCGCCCCATTCGCTGCCAGGGACTCTTGGGCAGAAAAATTGTAAAATCCAAGTGTACGCGCATTGTGTTCTTTTCTTTCCCAGGGATGATGGGGACCGTCGATGCCGGTCTGGCTGGGGTCATGCGCATTCATGTTTTATATGAGCGATGGGGCAGAATCACATGTAATCTGCGCATCCCCAGGGGGGGGGGATAAGTCCGACCTCGGAAGGGTGGCGAATCCAAATTCCTTTTCAGACCAGTAGAATTTAGGTAGTACAATATACGTGGTGCAATGTCTGTGGTGCAAGCCATGCGGTGCAAACCTTGCGTTGGAAGTGACTGGTGCGATGCGCGGGGTGCTATCTACGTTTTGCGGCGTGCGAGAGCGGCGCAAACTATGTTTTGCAGTCTATGCATTGCAGCGAATGCGATGCAACCTTCGTGGTGCAATCTCTCTCTCTCTCTCTCTCTCTCTCTCTCTCTCTCTCTATATATATATACAAGTGCGGGTGTCAACATATCAATAAGTGCGCGCGCTGCAGCGTTGCAAGTCACGCGGTGCAAGCCGGCGCACAAAGCGGCCGCGTGGTTGCGATCACGGGCGCACACTGGCCGAAAATATGTTTTGTATTCTATTGCAACGAACGTATTGCACGCGAAAATCTAGCAATGCATTTGCGTCCCAGGCTGTATTGCACGCCCCAAACCGATTGCAACCCACAAATCTACTACACCAAATCTATTGCACCACCCCCTTGTATCTGGACCCCATTTTGGGTCAACCAAATGCGGACCCAGACATCCCGCGTCTCCAACAGAAAAATCGGGATGCGTGTTGCTCCTCGCGTGCGGCCTCTCGGGCCCCTTAACCTGGGCCTCGGGACCGTCAACAAGACGATCCGGAACGAAAAACCTGTCCTGGGACAATTAGCGGTCAAGAGTGAAGAGGTCGGCAGCCCGTGTCTCGAAAAAGTCGGGACGCCAGATGTCTGGGGAGGCAACTCCTGGGTGGTCTTCGTCAGAACGCTTAAAGGCTATGAGGCCCGATTAAGGGGCCACGGAGCTGGATCGGGCAGAAGAGTGAGCCCGGGTTCAGTCCAAATTCAAAAAAATTATAAGCCGGGTGGAACGGGAACAAGCCGGGCGAAGCGGGATGAAGACAGATTAGGTCCGTCTTCGACCAGAGAACTAAACAGCGCCGATTCAGAATTGGACCAGTTCACCTCCCAGGAGCTGCATCCTACAGGGCTGCGGGTGGGCCCCCGCGCGGTGGTGCCGGCGCGGCCAGTGGGCGGCAGTGGCTCCCCAGCGCCAGCAGGGCCGTTGTATGGCTGGAGAAGAAGGGGGCAACCTCAGGAGGAGGTAGAGAAGGAGGAGAAGGAGGAGGATGAGAAGGAGGAGGAGGAGGAGGAGGGGGAGGAGGAGAAGGAGGAGGAGGGGGAGGAGGGGGAGGAGGATGAGGATGAGGATGATGATGATGATGATGATGATGATGATGATGATAATGATGATGATAATGTTAATGATAATGATAATCATAATGCTAATGATAGTGCTAAAGCTAATGCTAATGCTGATGCTGATGCTAATGATAATGCTGATGCTGGTGCTAATGCGAATGATAATGCTAATGCTAATGCTAAGGCGAATGATGATGGTAATGAGAATGATAATGATAAAGATACTGAGAATGATCTTGATATTGATAATGACAATGAGACTGAGAATGATACTGATAATGATACTGATACTTATGTTGGTAATGTTAATGATAATGATAATGGTAACGATAGTCATAATGATAATGATAACGATACTGATAATGATAATGATACTGATATTGATAATGATAATGGTAATGATAATGACAATGATAATGGTATTGATAATGATGATGATGATAATGATGATAATGATGATGATAGTGATGATGATGATGATGATGAGGAGGAGGAGGAGGAGGAGGAGGAGGAGGGGATGATGCTGATGATGATGATGAGGAGGAGGAGGATGAGGAGGAGGAGGAGCAGGGGGACGGGGAGGAGGAGAAGGAGGAGGAGGAGGAAGGAGTAGGAGGAAGAGGAGAAGGGGAGGAGAAGGAGGAGGAGGAGGAAGGAGCAGGAGGAGGAGGAGAAGGGAGAGGAGAGTAGGAGGAGGAGGAGAGGAGGAGGAGAAGGAGAGGAGAAGGAGGGGAGGAGGAGGAGGAGGAGCAGGAAGAGAAGGAGGAGGAGAGGAGAGGAGGAGGGAGGAAGAGGCGGGTACGAGGAGAATGATGAGGAGGAGGATCAGGAGGAGGAGGAGGAGGAGGAGGAGGAGGAGGAGGAGGAGGGGGAGGAGGAGGAGGAGGGGGAGGAGGAGGAGGAGCAGGAAGAGGAGGAGGAGGAGGAGGAGGAGGAGGAGGAGGTGTCCAGCGATCTGACCTCTGCCGATCCGGGCGCGTCTCCTCGAGCTCGGCCTCCAGGGGGCCGGCCGTCGGGCCCCAGGACTCCAGCAAGAAGAGAGCCGGGCCGGAAAACTGCCCATGGGGAAGGCGTCGAGCAGGGCTGGACCTAAACGGAGGAGGAGGAGGAGGCGGAGTTGTTAGCTCCTGCTCCCTTCCTCCGTCTTTTTCATTGGCTCCGCGCAAACACGGTCCAATCCGAGGAGTTGTTTTTCGTGCCGTTTTCGTTTTGTGCTTCGTTTTGCCCCACCCGTTTCCCCGTACCTCCCTGCCACCGCGAGAAGCAGAACACGGCCGAAGTCCAGCAAAACAGCGTTTAAGTTTAGGTCCAGCCCTGGCGTCGAGAGCCCCGCAGGCCGCGGGTTCAGAAGAGATCATTTCGGAGGAGATCTGGGTCCAGCAGGGGGAGGCACGAGCTCGCGACCAGAGGGCTTGAGCCGCAGATGGGGTCGCGGTTCACCGAGGTGCGCGCGCAGGTGGTTGGTTTGGCGGCTCAGCTTAGCTCTGGCTGCGTTCAAAGCCTTCGCATTAGCTGAGTGCCCTGGCCAACTACCCTTAGCAAGGCCATCCAGGCTTGGCTTCCCTTCCTTCAGCAGGCTCTTGCTACACGGCCTGACCAGGCTCCCTGTCACACCTCCAGTGCTGATAGATCCGCACTGGAGGCAGGCAGATAGGGTCGCTGGAGGCCCAGAGCCCGGGCAGGCCCGTCCTGCTCAAAAGGCTGGCCCTTCGACAGCGGTGCGCGCAGGCTCCCGATGCGCAATCTCGCCCCCGGGTCGCGAGATCGACGCGGGCGATGGCCTGAACTACACCGCGCAGTGCAGAGCTCGTGTATGGGCAGCTTCGGGGTATGCAGTGTGCACTCCGCACCCCTCCTACCACTCGTCCTCGTCTTGCGGCCTCATCCTCCTCGCCCTGGTCCTCCTCCTCCTCCTCCTCCTCCTTCTCCTCCTCCTCGTCCTCCTCATCCTCCTTCTCCTCACAATCTCATCATCGTCATCACCACCATCATCATCGTCATCATCATCATCAGCATCATCATCATCATCATCATCATCATCATCATCATCGTCGTCATCATCAGCATCATAGTAATAAGAGGACTACTTCAAACAACCACTAACAATAAGTATAGTAATGATGAACAGAATACTAATAATAATCATCATCCTGATCGTCACAATCGTCATCCTCAGTATCAGCATCATCATCAGCAGCACCATCATCAGCATCCGCAGCAGAATCAGCATCAGCATCATCAGCATAATAATAATAATTCACCATCATCAGCAACAGCATCATCAGTATCATCCGCATAATCATCATCATCATCATCATCATCATCATCATCATCATCATCAGCATCATCATCATCATCATCAGCATCGTCATCATCAGCATCATCATCATCATCATCATCATCATAATCAGCATCATCATCACCATCAACACCATCGGCATCAGCGTCATCAGCATCAGCGTCAACATCATCATAAGCATGAGCACCATCCTCATCATTATCATCATCATCAGCATCATCATGTGCCTCAGCATCAGCATTCACATCGACAGCATCATCATCATCGTCATCAGCAGCAGCATCATCGTCATCATCACAATCGTCATTATCAGCATCGTCATCACCATCAGCATCATCATCAGCAGCAGCATCAGCATCAGCACGTCAGCAGCATAATCACGAGAACCACCGCCTTAATTATCAACATCATCAGCAGAACCAGCATCATCATCATCATCATCATCATCATCATCATCATCATCATCATCAGCATCGTCATCATCAGCATCATCATCATCATCATCATAATCAGCATCATCATCACCATCAACACCATCGGCATCAGCGTCATCAGCATCAGCGTCAACATCATCATAAGCATGAGCACCATCCTCATCATTATCATCATCATCAGCATCATCATGTGCCTCAGCATCAGCATTCACATCGACAGCATCATCGTCATCAGCAGCAGCAGCATCATCGTCATCATCACAATCGTCATTATCAGCATCGTCATCACCATCAGCATCATCATCAGCAGCAGCATCAGCATCAGCACGTCAGCAGCATAATCACGAGAGCCAGGGCCTTAATTATCAACATCATCAGCAGAACCAGCATCATCATCATCTTCATCATCATCATCATCATCATCATCATCATCATCAGCATCGTCATCATCAGCATAATCATCATCAACATGAGCATCATCATGATCATCCTAATCGTCCTCATCCGTATCACTCCTCCTCATCATCATGATCATCATCACCAAGATCGTCATCATCATATTCATCATCAGCGCCATCATCATCATCATCAGTATCATCATCATCGTCATCATCATTATCATCATCCGCATCCTCATCAGCATAACCAGCAGCAGCAGTAGAAGCAGCATCATCATCGGCATCAGTATCATCACCATCAGCATCAGCATTAGCACTATCATAATCATCCGTATCACCTTCATCATCATCAGCATCAGCATCATCATCAGCATCAGCGTCAACATCATCATCATCATCATCATCAGCAGCAGCATCATCATCAACAGCATCATCATCGTCGCCATCACCATCACCATCACCATCCTCCTCCTCCCCGTCCCCGCCTCCTTCGAGGGCGGAGGAGGAATAGAAGGCGGAGCGCTCGTTGGCCTTGCACTGCGGAAGCCTCGCTGCTGCTCTCGCAACCGCTTGGTGTCACCTGCGCAGAGGCCGTGGTGGTGGTGTGTGCGCGACGCCTCTGCTTGAGAAGGAGCGTGCCGATTTGCCAAGGAACATCCGGCCCTCCTCCTCGTCCCCCCCCTCCCTCCTCCCCCCTCTTCTCTCCTCCCTCCTCCCTCCTCTCTCTTCCCTCCTCTCTCCTCCCCCCCTCCCTCCTCCCTCCTCCCTCCTCCCTGGTCTTCCTCCTCCTCCTCGCCCTAATCCTGCTCCTCCTCCTCCTCCTCCTCCTCATCCTCCTCTTCCTCCCTCCCCTCTTCCGCTCCTTTGTCTTCCCCAGCCAGTCCCCTCCTATCATCTAAGTACTCCGTCCGTCCCCTCCTCCGTCCCGTCAGCATCTCATAATCCTCCGCCCTCTCCCGGGACCGCCACGCGGCCTCCATGACGAAGCCGTGCACGGGCGAGGTCACCTGCGCGGAGGGAGGCTACGACCCGACCACACGAGGCGCTCAGGGCGCTCGCCTTTGGGGGCGTGGGGGGGGGGCTGACAGGGGCGGCGACTGCCTGAGCCCAGGCCTCCTCCTCCTCCTCCTCCTCCACCCCTCCTCCTCCTCCTCCTCCTCCTCCTCCTCCCTCCTCCTGCCACCTCCTCCTCCTCCTCCCCTCCTCCTCCTCCTCCTCCTCCTCCTCTCCTCCTCCACCTCCCCCCCCCCTCCTCCTCCTCCTTCTCCTCCTCCTCCTGCTCCTCCTCCTCCTCCTCCTCCTCCTCATCCTCCCTCGCATCCCTCTCCTCCTTATCCTTCATCTCCTTATCCTTCATCTCCTCCACCTCATCCTCCTCCGCCGCCACCTCCTCCTCCTCCGCAACCTCCGCCTCCTCCTCCTCCCACCTCCTCCTCCTCCTCCTCCTCCTCCTCCTCTTGGTCCTCCTCCTCCTCCTCCTCCTCCTCCTCCTCCTCCTCCTCCCTCCGCATCCCTCTCCTCCTTAACCTTCACCTCCTCCACTGTGGCCGTCTCGGCTCAGCGCAGTTTGGCTCGAGCTGGCTCGAACTCGCTGGCCTCAAGCAAGGCGGGCAGTCGGTACGAGCACGGTGGCCCGAGCGGGGCTGCTGTGCAGCAGTCCTGGAGGTGCGCATGCAGCAGCAATGGTCACGTGCGGAACGATCGGCCGCGCGACGACGGGCGCTGGCAGCGACGGACAGCGGCCTGGCGTCGGCCAGGGCCGAGATCGATGCGCCGCTCTGCAGAGCTCCCCTGGGTCAGGGAGATGCGTGATGCACATGAGGACCAGATCTCGCGGCTGAGGCAAGTCCGACGGGGTCCTGTGATCCGGCGCACGGGCAGGCGTGCGGTCGAGTCTTGTGGGCGCATCTTGCTTCGGATAGAAGGCAATGCTGCGCCCGCCGCGGTCAATTGCAAGCCTTCCCTATCAAGAGCGCCCACGCTGCGCTTCGGCGTGCTATGCAGCCCGCGTGGCCCACGAGCTGGTGAGCGGGGCGGAGGACGACGAGTGGGCGGCGCCGCAGTCTGTCAAAGTCTCGGCCATTTGGGGGGCCGAGGCAGTGACCCAGCCCCCCGCTGACTGAGGGGAGACCACGATGTGGCCTAACAAAACCCGCCGCTCAGGCGTGAGTTTCAACATGATCCAGCCCCAGCTCCAGCTCTGCCGAGGGAGTTGCCGGGGTGGCTCTGCCAGGGAAAAGGGGGGGTGCTGCACATGTTTTTCTGGGCCCCGCGCCATCGTTCGGACGTCCATTCCCCATGCAGTTTTCGGCGTCGTGCACCTCTTTTCTCGCAAGGTGACCCACAAGTCTCCTCGGTGGTCCTCGCCGAGAACACGCACACGTCCGAGCGATGCCCAAAGCTGGGGCGGGGGGCGGGGCTGCAGGCCGAGAGGCCGGGGCCGATAGGCCGGGGCGCCGGGGCTGGGACGCCTGGTCAGGGGCGCCTGGGCCTGCAGGGTCGGGGCTGCAGTGGGGCCGGGGCGCCAGGGCTGGGGCCGGGGCGGCGGGGCCGGGGCGGCGGGGCCAGGTCGGGCGCCGCGGCCGCGGCCTGGCTGGGCCAGGGCCGGCAAAGGCTCCTCCTCCTCCTCCTCCTCCTCCTCCTCCTCCTCCTCCTCCTCCTCCTCCTCCTCCTCCTCCTCCTCCTCCTCCTCCTCCTCCTCCTCCTCCACGTGCGAAGGAAAGGAACAAAGGGAGGACGGACGAGGAACGACAGGGAACGAAGGAGGGAGTGTCATGAGTGTCGTAGATCCAAGAAGTGAGCGGCGAGCGAGGCTCAACCGTCACACTCGGCCTCCCAGAGAGGAGGAAGGGGCCCGCAGGCGCCAGCGCCGACGGTCAGGGGAAAGGCAGATACCTCGTCGCTCAGCGACTCGCTGCCCAACCGAGACGGCGTGGTGCGTAGGGGGACAGCCGGTTCACCGCGTCACCGCGCAGTACTTCCCCACCGTCACCTCTGCCGAATCGGATGGCATGTGCAACTGGGTTTGTACCCCAGTGTGAGCGGGCACAAGGTCCCAAGGGACTTACGGACCACATGGCCCCGCCTCTCAACCAAATGCACACACCCCGTGCCTGGTACCCATATCCAGGTCACGGGCGCAGCTAACGCGCCGCTGCCACGGGCAAAGTGCCACGTGGCTGGTGCAAGAACGACGAAGGAGGGAGGAGGGGAGGGGGGAGGAGGGAAAGCTGGAGGGACGGAGAGACGGAAAGAAAGAGGGACGGAGCAACACAGGGACGCAGGAGCGGAGGAGGGGGGATGAGGGAATGGAGGGGAGAAATAGGGGCAAGAATCTCGGCGGTCGTCTTGGGGGCCAAGCCAATAAGTGCCTGCGGATCTGAAACTAATGTCCCGAAGGAGGCCCTTCACTCCTGACTGGTACGGCCAGCGCAAGGAGGAAGAACAACGTCGAATGAGAAAGGCGTTGGCGTATCGCCCAGCCAGACCAACAGCTGTGTTTCGAAGTGTCCTTATATCTACAGATGCGCACGCAATGCCGAAAACACATACAATCGTGTGGACCCATACAAATCATCCGAAGCGCGTTGCATTCGCCTCCCTGCGCGGGACCCAAAACACAGGCTACGGGACCCGTCCTGGCAAATGTTTTCGAAATACACCGACAGTGTCCACGAGGGCCACCCAAGAGGCCACGACAGGAGGCAGATTTAAGAATCCTCGATCATTTCGCTCCTCTCGCTCCTCCTTCTCCTCCTTCTTGTTATTATCGACGTGCGACTAGCATTCGCATTATTCGTACTGTTGTCTATTATTTCCAAAAAAATGTTTACACTTCGGGGCTGTTACTGGTTAAACCAGTTATGAAAAAAGCTTGGCATGTCCGGCGGTCCGGCGGCTCTGTGGTCGCCGTCGCCGCCGCGTCGCCGCCTCGTGGCCGCCTGTCGCCTGGGCCCGTGTGGCGGTCCGGCGGCTCCGTGGTCGTCGGCGTCGCCCAGTCGCCGCCCGGTCGCCGTCGTCGCCCAATCGCCGCCCCGTCGCCGTCCTTCGTCTGGGCATGTCAGGCGGTCTGGCAGATCCGTGGTCGCCGTCGCCACCTCGCCGCCGCCCCGTCGCCGCCCCAGTTCACAGATTGGACAACATGAATGGACAACATGGATTGCACCGCATAGTTTTCACCATTGATTCAGTACCACAAAGACTGGAAAACACAAGTTACACCGCATATATTGCAACACATGGATTACACAACCAAGATTCCACCGTTTGGATGTTTGCATGCCCTCAAACTAGTGGGGATTCAAACCAGAAACCAAGTTCTACACATCCGTGGATCTGTGTGTTTTGATGTCGGCGTGCCAACTCTACACATCAGAAAACGTACTTTCGTCACACATGACACAAACATGTGTAGAAGCAAAACGCGAATTCTGCACTTGAAGAAGACATGTGTAAATAGGCATAACGAACTGTGCTTCTACACATCACACAAAAAACATAATTCGGAATGAAAAATGTAGATCTACAGCTCCGGGACTATGTAGAACCCTCTTCCTCCCCATTGGTCGGTGTTCTAGAAGGAAGCGGTCTGAGGGTCTAGCCGCAAACGAAGTCCACCACATACAGTGCACAATGTAAGTCGTACGTGAATTCCACCACACGATTTGCATCATGTATATATGCATGAGTATATATATGTCATATTGGACAACATTGACTGCACCACATTGATGTCACAACATAGGTTGCACCAGATAGATTGCAACACCCTGAATAAGCAACATTGGCTTCCATCCTAGAAACGAATTAAAATGTGCTGTTCCCCCCCCTCCCGGACGTATCCGTGCACCCTGGGGAGGTGTAGTTTACATACGTTTCTGCCCCATCGTGCAATGCGCACACGACCTCTGACCGTCCCAGCGAGGTTGGTATCGCCCCCCCCACACACACACACACATACACACACACACACCTAGGAAGTAATGCGAAGCGCGCGCGAGCTCATCAAAAATCCGCAGTCGTCCCAGATCCGTTGCAACCGAAAACACGTCCGCACGCGGGCGCCGTCGCGCGCGCATGCTGGAAGTCTTTGCACATCCCAGGCTTCAAGAGGAATTCAAAATCGAGCGCCCCGAAAGCAGACGCTGAGAATAACAGCGGTGTTGCAACTGTTGCAGAAACACGCGCGCGGTCACTGATTGTTGCGGAAACGTGGTCTTCCGAAACTGTCACGACATGCGACCACATGGGCCTCTCGAGTGCGCAACCGCGTGCTGGGGGGCGCCCGACCCCCGTCACACAACACCACGCGGGTCGCTCGCGCCCGTCGGCCAAGCGCCCGTGCCGAAATCTTTCCACAAACTTCATCATCGACGCGTGGACACCATCATCGTCGCCGGCGTGATCAGCATCGGCACCGTCTTTGGCCTTGCCTGGGGGCCCAAAGAATATACACCACCACGTCGATTCGTCCTCTTTCCTCTTTCCAGTGAGAGGGAGGGGGGAGGGAGGTTGTGGTGGTGTTATATTTTTGGGCCCCCGATTGCCGTCGTCATCGTCATCGTCGTCACAAGCACCGCTACAATCATCATCGTGCCTGCCGTTGTCGACGTCGCCACGATACCGCGCCCGCCCGAGCCACCGACTCGCACTGAAGTGCCCGCGAGACGCGCTGGGACGTCGCCAGCGGTCAGCGCCACCGCAGCAGCGTCGGCCGCGATATGCCAGACAGCGCCAAGCAGTCATCGCAATCGCCGCCACACGGGTTTTGCGAACCAAGATGCGGACGGGTGGGTGGGATGATTGCGCGAGCAGTGGAGTGGGCATCTTCAAGTTCGGCAGGGTGAATTGCACAATATGGATTGCGCCACGTAGATTGCACAACATAGCTTGCGGACAACATGGGTTGCCCAATATGGATTGCACCATATAGAGTGCACCACATAGATTGCACCACATGGGTTCCACAACAGGTATTGCACTACGGAGCTGGCACAACGTAGGTTGCCAGAAACACACTGTTTGTGGTTCACGCTGGCCCACATGTCATTGCTACTTGCTGATCGGATTTATATTATTCTCGTTACTGCGTGATTATGAGCAGTAGCCCGATTGATATATGTATGTACATACATATACATGCATGTACATACATACATACATGCATACATACACTCCTCCCCATCCTGAAACTCCTTCCCGCCTGGTGGCCTCCGGGCCGTTTCTTTTTCTCTCCCACCCTGCCCGCGCGGATCGCCACGGCGTCAGGCTTCGCCTTGCCCGCGCCGCGCCAGCCCCCCAGCCACGCCGGGGCGCGGTGGGGGTCGTACCTCGAGGCGGAGTGGCGCCGACGGGGTGCCAAGCGCAAGCGCTCTCTGGCGACGGGGACGACGACGATAATGATGTTGATGATGCTGGTGGTGGTGATGATGATGATGATGCTGATGATGGCGACGACGACGACGACGACGACGACGACGACGGCGACGGCGACGACGGTCGCGGCCACCACGACGACGACGAAGACGGCGACGACGACGACAACGGCCACGACGACGACGGTCACGGCCACCACGACGACGACGAAGACGACGACGACGACGACGACGACGACGACGACGACGACGACGACGACGACGACGACGACGGCGGCCATGGCCGCGGCCGCGGCCACGGCGACGACCACAACCGCGACGAGGGCGACGGCGGGTGGCGGGCAACGGCGGCAGGAGCCAGCCGTGGCGGCGAGGGCGCTCGCGGAGGCCCAGACGAGCACAGGGGCGCGCAAAAGCTCGATGCTCGATACTCTCCCCGCCTCGCACTCATCCGCCGCCGTTTCTACATGCCTCGTCCTTGTAGTGAGCGTTTTCTTCTTCGGCGTTTCGACATTGGGCGGAAGGGTGGGGGGTCTGGCTCCGGACCTCTGCTTGATGCGACTGTTTGCAGCAGTGCGTCCTATGGGGGAGACCCCACCTGCCTGAAACAGGCGCCAAAAACAGCAAAGATCTACTCCATGGGGGGGGGGAGGGGGGGCTGCGAGGGCCCGCGCCAATCGTCAAAACAATGAATACGAAAACGATCACTCCATTAGACAGCTCCTCTCTGTCGCACCACCAGACGTGCGGTCAGGGCGGACCGGGTGTTTCGCCCGAGACTCCTTCACCGCTCACGACGTTTAAGCCGAAGCTTGGAGCTCCAACAACTGCATGGATGGGGGGCGTATGGTCTGGCCTTAGCGCCGCGAACTCTCGCACGCAAAAACACCTCTTGCGCCCGGGTGGAAGGCGGTTCCTTTTAGCTCTCGCCTGAGACTTCCTCCATACGTATCACCGCAAGTCCCCCGACCCCCGCGTGCCGGGGCTGACAAGGCGTGTGCGACAATTGGCTGTCCCCCTCCCCCTTCCCCCTCCCAAGGGGATTTTAAAATGCTATGTGAGGGGGGGGGGGGGGGCATAAGGTCGTCAACGCTTCTCCGGGGGCTTCGGAAGCCCCCGGAGAGCCCCAAGGCGGCCCAAGAGGGCCAAAAACACACCGCCAAGATACTCCATGAGAGCGTCGAACTGGCCCAGAATAGCTCCATGACGATCCCAACTGGCTTGAAGGCGGCCCACGATGCCCCGAAAGGGGCCCACAAGTGCTCCCAGAGGACCGCTGAAGGGGCCCCAAGAGGGAAATGTCGCCCCATTCCCGGAGGAACACGTACATGTGTAGCACACTCGCCTGTTTCATCTTGACAGTGTCCAAGACGGAGGCCCCAACCAAAGATCCCAAGATGGCCCATGACGCCCCGAAGAAGGCCCAAAGACGGCCGAAAAGAGCGCCAAGGGCCCCAGGAGGGGCCCAAGAGGGGGAACACGAGTTGACATCTCGAGCCTTTCCCCCCAAGATGACTCCAAGAGACCCCCAGAGGCTCCCGAGGCGTCCCCAGGAGGCCCCAAGAGGCTCCCAACACGCTCCCAAGGGGCCCTCAAGAAGCCCCGAAGAAAAGCCCTCCAGACGCCCCCAAGAGCCCTCCAAGAGGCCCAACCCGGAGGTCGGTGGATGGCGCAAGCCGCTTGAAGAAACAATTGTGCAACAGGTACACGAACGGAGGGCGGCTCACTTTCAAGATGGGGCTCTACGCAGAAGGCATCTAGCCGCCACCACCGTGGCTGGCCAGGGCCGGCCTGGGCCCTGGCATGAGGTAGACGCCCGCCTGGCCGATGCCAGGAGGGCGTGCACTAGAAGAAGAAAAAACCATAAACCTAAACTTTTGGCCCTCCGTGTGGATTTCTTGGATTCGCGCTGGACCCCGCGCCGCCGGGGGGCCCAGGCGCGGATCCAAGAAATCCGAGCGGAGCGCCAAAATTTTATGTTTTAGGTTGTTTTTTACCTAACAGCGAAGACTGATAGGTTTCTAGTGGTCTCAAAAGAGAGCATCATGACTCCCCAGGGGGGTCTGGGCAGATGCCGGACGGGTGCCGCGGGAATCCGGGGACTCCCGCGGGAATCCGGGGACTCCTTTTTTAGCCAACAGTAACGCACTTCGTGGTCTTCGAGTTCCCAGAACTCCATTCCTGGGCATGATTTTGAATGCCCGGAGCCAACTGTAGGCCACTTCGTGTTCTTCGAGTCTTCGAGTTCCCAGAACTCCATTCCTGGGCATGATTTTCAATGCCCGGAGCCAACTGTAGGCCACTTCGTGGTCTTCGAGCTCCCAGAAATCCATTCCTGGGCATGATTTTGAATGCCCGGAGCCAACTGTAGGCCACTTCGTGTTCTTCGAGTTCCCAGAACTCCATTGCCGGGCCACATTTTGAATGCTGAGGCAGGCTGATGCTGAGGCTGAAGCAGGCTGAGGCTGAGGCAGGCTGAGGCTGAGGCCGAGGCTGAAGGCAGACTGAGGCTGAGGCTGAAGCAGGCTGAGGCTGAGGCAGGCTGAGGCTGAGGCTGAGGCAGGCTGATGCTGAGGCAGGCTGAGGCTGAGGCTGAGGCTGATGCAGGCTGAGGCTGAGGCAGGCTGAGGCTGAGGCCGAGGCTGAAGGCAGACTGAGGCTGAGGCTGAAGCAGGCTGAGGCTGAGGCTGAGGCAGGCTGAGGCTGAGGCTGAGGCAGGCTGATGCTGAGGCAGGCTGAGGCTGAGGCTGAGGCTGATGCAGGCTGAGGCTGAGGCAGGCTGAGGCTGAGGCCGAGGCTGAAGGCAGACTGAGGCTGAGGCTGAAGCAGGCTGAGGCTGAGGCTGAGGCAGGCTGAGGCTGAGGCTGAGGCAGGCTGATGCTGAGGCAGGCTGAGGCTGAGGCTGAGGCTGATGCAGGCTGAGGCTGAGGCAGGCTGAGGCTGAGGCCGAGGCTGAAGGCAGACTGAGGCTGAGGCTGAAGCAGGCTGAGGCTGAGGCAGAGGCAGGCTGAGGCTGAGGCAGGCTGATGCTGAGGCAGGCTGAGGCTGAGGCTGAGGCTGATGCAGGCTGAGGCTGAGGCAGGCTGAGGCTGAGGCCGAGGCTGAAGGCAGACTGAGGCTGAGGCTGCAGGCTGAGGCTGAGGCTGAGGCTGAGGCTGAGGCTGAAGGCTGAGGCTAGGCTGAGGCTGAGGCTGCAGGCTGAGGCTGAAGGCTGAGGCTGAGGCTGAGGCTGAGGCTGAGGCTGAGGCTGAGGCTGAGCTGAGGCTGATGCTGAGGCAGGCTGAGGCTGAGGCTGAGGCTGATGCAGGCTGAGGCTGAGGCTGAGGCTGAGGCTGAGGCTGAGGCTGAGGCTGAGGCTGAGGCTGAGGCAGGCTGAGGCTGATGAGGCTGAGGCTGAGGCTGAGGCTCAGGCTGAGGCAGGCTGAGGCTGAGGCTGAGGCTGAGGCTGAGGCTAGGCTGAGGCTGAGGCTGAGGCTGAGGAGGCTGAGGCTGAGGCTGAGGCTGAGGCTGAGGCAGGCTGAGGCTGAGGCTGAGGCTGAGGAGGCTGAGGCTGAGGCTGAGGCTGATGCAGGCAGGCTGAGGCAGGCTGAGGCTGAGGCCAGGCTGAAGGCAGACTGAGGCTGAGGCTGAGGCTGAGGCTGAGGCAGGCTGAGGCTGAGGCTGAGGCAGGCTGATGCTGAGGCAGGCTGAGGCTGAGGCTGAGGCAGGCTGAGGCTGAGGCTGAGGCTGATGCAGGCTGAGGCTGAGGCAGGCTGAGGCTGAGGCCGAGGCTGAAGGCAGACTGAGGCTGAGGCTGAAGCAGGCTGAGGCTGAGGCTGAGGCAGGCTGAGGCTGAGGCTGAGGCAGGCTGATGCTGAGGCAGGCTGAGGCTGAGGCTGAGGCTGATGCAGGCTGAGGCTGAGGCAGGCTGAGGCTGAGGCCGAGGCTGAAGGCAGACTGAGGCTGAGGCTGAAGCAGGCTGAGGCTGAGGCTGAGGCAGGCTGAGGCTGAGGCTGAGGCAGGCTGAGGCTGAGGCAGGCTGAGGCTGGCTGTGACTGCGACTGCCGTTGCCACTGCGACTGCCATCGCGAATGCAACTACGACTGCGAGAACAGCAGAATTCGACAACTGGATTATCATCGGAATCTTAAGGGGAATGCTTCCAGATATGCTCCTACACATCGCTGTTAGGTTGCTTTGCCGGGATAATTTTTTCGATGCGCACCACTGCCATACGGTGAGGACATGTTTTTTTTTACCCTTCGAGCGGGCGCGAACACCCGCGTGGTCATGCCACGAATTCACGGGCGCTGCCGCGCGCCCGCGCGAACGGCGCGGGGCGGCGGCGGGCCCCGCGGCGTCCGAGGAGGGGGCGTTCACCTGCGCGGGCCTCTCGTCCTCGCCGCGCGCGGGGCCGCAGCGCCGAGCGCCCGCGCGCGGCCCCGCTCCCCGCGCGCCTGGGCTGCCTCGCGCCCTCGGGCGCGAGCGTCCTCCGCCGTCGCGAATCCGTGCGCGCGGAGGACGCCCTCCAGGGCGGGCACGAAGAGCTCCTGCTCGCCCTCGCGCTCCACGGGCTGCACCGCCGCCGCGGCCGAGGACGCCGAAGCACTCGTCGACGCCGCAGCCGCTCCGCCCGCAGGGCCAGCCACGCCAGCTGCGCGGCCCGCTGTATGCTGCGCTGCCGCAGGCCTTGGCGAGTCGCCAGGGCTGTCAGCGCGCGCCGCCGCCAGGAGCTCGTCCGCCTGGGGGATGGGCCCGTCGAAGTCGTCCATCTTGAGCGACCTCCACCAGCGCTGCTTCTCCTCTTTAGTAGGCGTCTTGAGCATCGCGATCGGCGGCTTTTCCTTGCCTGGCAATCGCAACTTGCCGACGTCCGTCCTGGCCTGAGCTCGCGACCCTTGGCTTGATCTGTGATCACCACCAACACACGGCTTGGCCAGGCCCCTGTGCGCGTACCTCGGCTGGTGGCAGTACATGAAGCAGCGCGTGCACACCAGGATGGCCTCGTTCGGCTTGCTCACCACGTTGGTCTGCATCAGGCTGCGGCCGTGCGCTACCCATGGCTCGGTTCCAGCCGCGGGAGCAGGAGAAGGGCGTCCCTCCTCCAGCTGGACGCGCTGAGAGGACGCTGCGGACGACTTGGCCTCCGCTCTGCGCCGAACCTCTCTCGCAAACACCTCGCTCGCTTCCTCAGCGCGTGGAGTGCCAGCCTCGCCTGCCACCGCAGCGATGGGGGCGGCTGGGGCGGAGCCGGCCCTCTGCGCAGCCGCTGGGCGCTTGCGGACAGGCCCAGCCGCGCCGCCCGCGGCGCCTGCAGCGGCACCTTTTGCCGCTGCGCTGGCCACTGCCGCCGCGGCGAAGGCTGCCGCTGTCACAGCCGCCGAGCCTCTGCCACGCTGCGCTGTGGAGGCGTCCAACAAGCCGTAACCCTCGTCCTCGCACGTCAGGTTCCACGGGTAGAGGCACGGCTGGAGGTTGACGTCGTCCAGGGCTTCCGTCGGCCAGCAGTCGCGCATGCCAGAGTCCGAGATGTAGACCTCGATCTCTGCGGCAAAGCGAGCTGCGTCACGTGCCCTGGCCAGGCAGCCTTCCAGGAGCTGGACGTCGTCGGCTGAGGGAGCGTGGAGGGCGGCTCCCTCCTTCGCTCGCTTGTCTGCTAGGCGGTTGCCGAACAGCTCGATAGCCGTCAGCTCTCCTCTGGCCACTGCCGCTTCTGACCGATGTGCAGGAATGTGCTTGACCTTAACACCTTCAGCGGCATCCCCAACCCTGGCCCAGAGGTGGGCGCAGGTCGAAGTGGGGCCCTGAGCTCTGCCAAGGTTGAGCGCCGAGTCCACCGCGCCCTGGCAGTCGATCAGCAGCTGGTAGTTTCCAATGACCTCAGTAAGCGCCACCACCGCCGCGTAGTCTTCCCCAGCACGCGCCGTCTGCGATGGACATAGCCTGGGAGGGACCGCCCCCCACGCCTCGGCTAGGATCGCACCGTCCTTGGACATCACGACGACCGACCAGCCCGCGCTGCGCAGGCGCGGAAAGTCACAGAGGATGCAGGAGCCGTCGGTGAATACCATGGCACCGTCTTCGACCACAACTGCTTCATGCCAACCATGAGAGAGCCGCTCCCATTGGGGCTGCCAGCGCGGACGATGCAACAGCAGGGAGGGGTCCACGAACAGGCCCTGGCAGAACAGTCATCGAACGGCGGGCCCATCTCGTGGACCAACCAAGCAGCACGCTTCAGGTCAGACGGCAGCCTGTCACGCCGCCAAGGTTCCCAAGCTGGGCAGACGTGGTGCCTGTGGAACATCGTGCCTCGTGCAGCCTGGCAGAGCTTGCAGATCGGGTCGATGTCAGAGGAGTGCCTCGCGAGACGGCCCTGGGGCCAGTGCGAGAGCGAGACGAGCCAGCGCAGACAGCCCTTGTGGTGCCCAGTCCAGGTCTCCGTCTCCTTCTCGCCGAGCAGCTCGTTGACTGGCCTCCACTGCGGCGGCAGCTTCCATGGCCAGAGCGATCCAGGACGAGCTCGAGCCTCCTCAAGCGCAGCCGCTTTCCTCGTGGCCTCCCTGGCCTTCTCCGCCAGGAACGCGGGCGAGAAGTGCAGCACCTCGAACTCCCCCTTGTCCTCGTCCAGCAGCTTGGTGCCGTCGAAGGAGAGCTGCCAGCCTATCCTCTGCAGGGTGAGCGCGAGCGCCGCTATCGGCTGACGGACCGAACTCCAAGGCCGCTGCTTGCTGAGCACCTGCTGGCTCTCTTGGATGCGCGCTTGGATGGCTGATGCAGTGGCTTGTCCAGACCACGCCACGTTGACGAACGCCTGAACTGCCATGCCCGCTGCAACAACCAGCGGGTCCTGCCGCCAGCCGCGAGGCGCGCACTGCAGGGCGAAGCTGAGGGCCGCTCCAGGCGGCAAGCGACCAGCGCACTTCGCAGCGGCCACCCTCAGCGCCCTCATGCGCCCAGGTGGGACTCCAGCAATGGCCGAGCCCCAGAGCGCCTTGGCCGTCGGCCCAGCTCGCATCACTCGAGCTTGCCGAAGGCCGGGTCCGAAGATGCGTGCCAGCCGTGCTGCTTGACGGAGTGCATCGAGCTCTCGCTTGACCTGCGTCGCCACCATGCGGTGTCCACCAGCCGTCGCGTCACCACCGAGGTCTCGGTGTCCCTGTGCAAAGGCGGCCTTGTCCAGCGGCCACCCCTCCTGCTTCATCAGCTCGCGCTGGAGGTCCACTGAGGAGGCCAGCACTTTCGTCTTGCCCCAGTTGATCGGGAGCCGCTTGTCCCTCAGCATCGTCACGACGCCCAGGACGAAGCTGTTAACCTGACTGACCAGCACGCCTCTGGATCCGATTCCATTGCCCGAGATGTCGTCGATCACGTTGACGATCCGACCGATGGGGAGCTTCGCGCGGCTCTTGACCAGAAGGTCCATCAGCATGAGCCTGGCCATCGTTGTCGCGCACGAGCAGCCTGCGATGACCGTGCCACTCGCATGGATCTCCTCGCTGACGGCGCTGTCGGCAGTCGCTCTCCTCGGTCCCGAGTAGGCCACGCAGAGCGCACGCACCAAACCTGTGCAGAATCTATTTAGCTCGGCCGCCTTAAGCAGCAGCCCGTGATCGATCCGCTCGTAGAACTTGCTTACGTCAAAGTATACCGAGACTCCGTCAAAGCCGACCTTCCGAGCGAGGCCTAGGTACAAGTTGTGCAAGTACGCTGCTCTATCGCAGCTGGTGCCAGAGCTGCTGCCCCATATCTCAGGAAGGTGGTGGTCGCGCTCCCATTGTACACAGTACTGCCTGCGAATCCTGCCCCAAACACGGAGCCAAAAGCACATCAAGCCGATGGGGCGATGTCCGCCCCCAGGCTTGCCCAGGAAGACGATGAGCGCGGTGAACATCGCCGTCGGCTGCGGGTGCCTCTCCCCTTGCGTCGGCACGTCAGCCATGCGCTGCGCAAACGGCCGACCCAGCATCGTCAGCAGCCTGGGGTGGAAGCCATCCCATCCGAGCGCCGTCTTCTTCGCGAACGTCTTTGCCGACGCCAGCACCTCCTCAGCCGTGATCGGGGGCAGGTCTAACGTGGTAAGCCAGTCTGCAGGCCTAGTCTGCTGTCCGTCCCCGCTGCTCCACAGGGCCTTCCACTCCACCAGCATCTGATCCAAGGCCGCTTGGCCCACCAGTGGCACCGGAGGCGAGTCGCCGCTGCCGTCCGCCAAGATCGGCTTCGCCTCGCCGTGGAGCTTCTTGCTAATAGCATGAGCTCCACGGCCTCCACCAGCCAGCGACTCGTCCACGAACTCCTTCCAGCGGGTCCTGGCTGCAGTCGCATCGGCCTTGACGTGCTTGTCTGTGACTCTGGCGATGGCCTTCATCATCTGCAGCCCGTCGAAGGAGCCGCGCCTGACCTCGTGGACTATCGTGTCCATCTTGGTGCCGTTGAACATCGAGTTGCCCAAGCCGTCGAACTGCGCTGCCAGGGAGACGATCGCCTGCTCCAGGTGCTTCATGCACAGCGCATGGCCTTTGGCTGGCGCTGGGACCGACGCCGCTGCCCTGAGTTGCTTGACTAGCCTGCCGAGTGAGGGCCACAGCCTCGTCAACGGGCTTACCTTTCTGGAGGTATCCGTGCGCTGGAGGTCCTTGAGGCTGATCTCTACTCGCTTGAGCCCGTCCGCTCTGCCACGGTACTTGGGGCCGTCAGTGTCCGCCTTGTCGAAGAACTCGCGCACCGCCTCATCAGGCCTCGCGCCTGGGGTGGGCAGGGGCGCCTGCCAGACGATGTCCTGGGCGGCTTCCGCCGCCTTCTGCTGGTCCTCCTCCGAGATGTCCGTCGACAGGTCGAATCTCTTGGGACCTCGCAAGACCCAGACCTTGGCTTGAGCCCCCAGCTTGCTGAAGGTAAGCCGCACAGGAGCGTGGGGCTGCGTGGTCGTTGGCCGAAGCACTTCTGCCGTCGGGCTCAGAGCCGCAAGGGAGGCCGAAATCACGAAGTAGTCGTATACGCGATCGCTCCCCGAGGTCACCGAGCAGGTGGGAAACTTGGGCGCCACAACGGCACCACCCACAGATCGCGGCCACCAGGGGTTCTCCAACAGCTGCGGCTCCATGTTCCAGTCCGCTGCCACGACAAACGGCTCGCATTGGGAGTTGAGGAACACCTGCAGCTCGCTCAGCAGCTCCACGTTAGTGCCCGTCATCTTGGCGGAGTGCTCCAGGTAGGCGCTGACCACTATCACCATCAAGTCCCCGAAGACCACTCTACGAGCGAAGAGCCGCGAGCTGAAAGGACCCCAGCCATGGTCCACAGGTGCTGATCCTCGGTGTGTCGCCACAAGACAGCCAACACCAGATGGCACCGACTGGGCCGAGGTACCCGTTCTCCTGCATGGGCTGAAGGACGCGTTGAGGCCGTTGCGAGTGCCCCATCCGATGGCCTCGCTCTCCTTCTCATTCCCCGTGAAGCGAGTCTCCTGGATAAGGTAGACGTCGTCCTTCGAGCCAGAGTCCGAGAGGCGCTCTAGCTCCGTCTGCGCCTCCTTCCAGGTCGCGCCGTTCAGCGAGATGAAGGGCGCTGGACCAGCCACAGGCGGCGCCACAAGCTTGGCCAAGCAGAGCGTAGGCGGCCCCTCCAGCTGTGACACGACGCCGCCCTTGGTGCTCTGAGGCTCGGGGACCGTCAAGAGGCCCAGGGTGTCCACCGCCACTTTGGTGTTGAGTTGGCGTCTTGACTGCCAGTTTTGACTATCTGCATCTCCTCCGACCCTCTCGGCAGGCGAGGGTCTTGATCCAGCGCGTGGCGACTGAGCCTGGCCCGAGCTCGAGGAGCACTCGGGACCAGGTCTTGAGCTGCGTCCTCGTGTTCGTCCAGCAGGTGGCGACTGGGGCAGACTGGTGGCACGGGGTGGTCGCCCACCACAACCCCCTATGAAGCCAAGGGCGGTGTCCAACAGGCTCACCCCCCCCGTGCCACCGCGCTGTGCGATCTAACGCCATGCGATCTAACGCCATCAGGAATGCGTTCTAACGCTGCTGTACCCGAAGCTGAGGAGGCTCCCGTTGCTGACCAGGTCGATCCAGGGCCGGCTTGCTCCACGCTCAGGTTGGCGTGGCTGGGCGAGACTCCGCCGCCAGGAAGCTGCAGCAAGGGCGCATGCGACAGCATGACCAGCTTCGCCGTCAGGTTGTCGACGTAGTCCATCGCCTGGTCGTCATCCGAGTCTGGCCGGCGAGGAGGGTCAGGCTCCACTCCCCCATCAGGTCGCTGCGGCGGCACTGGGTCTCCAGGAGCTCTGTCACCGAGGAGCCGTCGAAACATGGCCCTGATCTCCGCCAGGTGCCTCCAGTGCCTGTGCTCTAGTCGCCACCGATCAAGTGGCTGGGCTCTGCTGAGCCTGTCCAAGAAGGCGATGCGGCGGGGCTCCGACTGCCTCCAGCCGCTGAGGCAGAGCTCGTCCAGGATGCTGTCCAAGTCTCTGCCAGGAAACCAGCTCCTCAGCAGGCGCCTGAGCGGCTCGTTCCCGCCGTCAGCGAGCATCGCGCCCAGGAACGCCTTGCACCAGCGCCTCCAGTGCCCGCTGTCGGTCTCCAGCTCTGTGTGCGAGTCGAACCAGGCGGCAGCCCAGTCCCTGAGGTCCGCCCTCATGTCGGCGTAGTCCTGGATGGCCTGCTGTCGAGCAGGATCTTCGACATCAGGTGGAAGCCCCATGGCCTCAGGCCTCCGCCCAGTGGGCTCAGGCATGTCGGCCTCGGGCTCGGCGGGCAGCTGCTTGCAGTACTGCTTGCCGATCATCGATGTGCCCTCGTCTGGACGATCAAGGGCAGGGACCAAGAACCCCCCGACCTGAGGCCAGTCGAGGTCCACGGTCTTGTTGCTCCAGAAACGCTCAGCTGGTCGAAGAGATCCAGCTGCCTCGGCCAAGGGCGTCCGCCGATCGCTCTCAGCCACAGCGTCCATGGGGTCTGCCCCCTCAGGCAGAGGCCGCCTGAGGGGGCGGCGGGCGACAAATCCTGGCCGCCCTCTGCTCGAAGTTCTGACTGGTTGACTCCTCCTCCTTGGGCGACTGCGTTGCTGCAGTAGGAGGCGACGGCGCCGTCGCATCGGCGTCCGCTGCCTCGCCGTCCTTGCCTTTCGGAGCTGCTTCAGCGGCGGCCGCCCCTGCTGGGGCAGGGTCCTCAGGGGCTGAGCCCTGTCGCCGCCGCTTGCCAGCCAGCCGTAGCGCCATGGCCTCCTGCTCCTCCTTGAAGAGCTTGGCCTTCTCGGCCGCCTGCCCGAACATCTGCTTGACCGCGTTGGACAGCTCGCTCTTGAGACGGGCGCTGCGATCTGCCAGCTCCTTCTTGTCGTTTGCATCCATCTCATATTCAGCGTCGTCGAACCCAAGGCCAGCAAACGAGAGAGGGATCTCCTCGATAGTGCCGTCCAAGATGCCAGCCACGCTGATGGAGGCCACTGCAGGAGTTGAGTCCTGGCTGAGGTCGACCACCTGGCGATTGAGCTCAACCACCAGCTTGCGGTGCTCAGCCTTCTTCGACTCCATGTCCTCGCAGAGAGATTGGACCCAACGACGCTGGCTTTCGAGGCCTTCTTCGAGCCGCTCGAAGTGCATGACCGCCTTCTCCAGCTTCTGCGAGACGTCCTGCACCTGCTTGTGGGCCTGAGTGACCCTCTGCGACAACGGCGGCACGTAGAGCGCCTCCTGCTGGAGTCGGCGCCGCTCTTGAAGGGTGCGCCTATGCTTCGCGAGGCTGACCGTGTCTCCCAGCTTCTCCAACGTGGCCACCAGCTGCTCCAGCTCGTGAGTCTCGAGCTCCACAGTGGGGCCATCCTGGGCCACCAGGAACTGTGCACCAGGTGCCAGAGGAAGCTTGGCTGGATCGCCACCTGCACCTCCGTCACCACGTCCACCTTTTCCACCTTTGCCGCCGTCACCTTTGCCCTTGTCCTTGCCTTTCTTGCCCTTCTTTCCAGGGTCTGGAGGCCAGCGGAACTCCAATCGAGGCTTGGCCATGGACATCACCGCCGCCCTCAGCAGATAAGGAATCCTCCAGGGTCTGGAGCACCCTGGGCGCATTCCTTAGCCAACGCCCCCACCGTAGTGGCGCCCAGGGTGGCTCTGGCCAGGCACGGCGGAGACGTACAGATGCCGCCTGCGGAGGCGCTCGCCGGAGCTCTCGCCACACCTCGTGGCGCTCGCCACCGCGGCCGTGTGCCAGGCGCGCAGATGCAGGGCGGCTCCTCTGTGCGCAGCGGGGGCCGTCGCTGGGTACCTCCTTCGAGTTCGTGCCCCAGCCCTGAACGCAGGCCGAGGAAAACGACGAGGAGGGAGGGAGAGAGGGAGGCAGGGAAGGAGGCAGGAAGGTGAGGAGGAGGAGGAGGCATGGAAATGGGGGAGGGAGGAGGAGGAGGAGGAGGAGGAGGAGGAGGAGCTCCGGCCTGGATTCTTTCAACACCGAGCTCCGGCCGGAATTGCGGGTCCATGCTGCACTCGTCTTCCAGGGGGGGAAGGGCGGAAGGCTTCGCACAGTCGAGCAGAGTATACTCGTCCAGTCCACCAGTGTAGTAAGGATGCGCGATAGGGCTGCAAGGGCCTTGGACGCCCATCTCAAAGCTTTCCGAGCGGGGCGCGGCAAGCGAGAGCGGCGAGGGATGGACCGAGGAGGCAAGGATGCAAGGATACCCTTGGGAAGGTTGCCCATCCTTACTATCATGGTTGATTGTAGAGACTGAATGGGTTGGGGGCTCAGAACGGAGCGGTGTGTTGGCATCGAGTCACATTGTGCTTATATACTGTGGGCAGTGGTCCCTTCTCCTCCTCCTCCTCCTTCTCCTCCTCCTCCTCCTCCTCCTCCTCCGCCTCCGCCTCCGCCTCCGCCTCCTCCTCCTCCTCCTCCTCCTCCTCCTCCTCCTCCTCATCCTCATCCTCATCCTCCCCTTCCTCCTGTTTCTCACGTCTTCCTCCCCCTCTTCTTCAAATTCCCCCGCATCCTCCTCATCCTCATCCTCATCCTCCCCCTTCACCTCCCCAAATCATTATTATTAGTATGATTATGATTCTTATTATTATTATTATTATTATTATCATTATTATTATTATTCGTATTATTATTAGTAATATATTATTAGTACTACTTTTACTACTATTGTTATGATATTATTACTACTATTATTATTGTTGTTCCTCCTCCTCTCCCTGATCCTCCTCCTCCTCCTCCTCCTCCTCCTCCTCATCATCATCATCATCATCATCATCATCATCATCATCATCATCATCATCATCATCATCAGCGTCATCATCATCAACAATATCATCATCAGCAGCAGCAACAGCAACAGCATCAGCGTCATCATCATCATCATCATCATCATCAATCGTCGTCGTCATTATCATCATCGTCATCATCATCAGAATCATCAGCATCATCATCAGCATCAGCATCATCATCGTCATCAGCATCACCATCACCATCACCACCACCGCCACCATCATCATCCTCATCCACAGAATCATCATCATCACCATCAGCATCATCATCATCATCATCATCATCATCACCATCATCACCCTCATCCTCATCCTCATCCTCATCCTTATCCTCATCATCACCATCATGAGCATCATCCTCATCCTCATCCTCCTCCTCATCATCAGCAGCATCATCAGCATCATCAGCATCCTCAGAATCATCATCAGCATCGTCATCCTTCATCATCAGCATCATATTAATATGCATATTCATTCATGTTCATCATCATCATCATCAGCAGCATCATCATCAGCATCATCAGCATCAGCATCAGCATCAGCATCAGCATCAGCATCATCATCATCATCATCAGCAGCATCATCATCATCATCATCATCATCATCATCATCATCATCATCATCATCATCATCATCATCACCAGCACACGCACCAGCACCAGCACCAGCACCCTCAAAACTCACTCCTGGACACCGAGGGGTGTGCTTTGACCCGAAGTTCGAAGGGAAATCGAGCCGTAACGATGAGAAGCCTCCTGGGGGCTCAAGAAGGGCGAACGACAGCATGAAACAGCTTGAATCCTCACCGTCGACCATCGAATTTCCTCCTCCTCCTCCTCCTCCTCCTCCTCCTCCTCCTGTCCTCCTCCTCCTCCTCCTCCTCCTCCTCCTCCTCCTCCTCCTCCTCCTCCTCCCCATCCTTTTCCTCCTCCTCCTCCTCCTCCTCCTCCTCCTCTTCCTCCTCCTCCCTGCTCACTCTCAGGGCACCTGCGCAGGTGCGGGCGGAGGCGGTCGCGGATGGCTCGCAGCCGCTCCATGTTGAAGCCGCTGCCCACCCTGGGGGAGCAGGGCGGGCAGTGGCAGAGGGGGCCCAGACGCCTGGCGAACCGAGGTTAGAAGGCCATGGTTTTGGGGCGCGTTCCGCCCGTGTTGGGCCGCCTCTGGGCTCCTCACCGCCACCGTTGGAATTGCCTCGAAGTTGAGGAAAGCAGGGGTTTAGTTAACCCCTGACCCAGACCTCTGATAAGCAGCAGGTCGTGATTCACCACCACCGCGCCTGGCCAAGGCCATCGCTCGCCTTGCCATCGCTCGGACGTCCATCCCCTTTGCATTATTCAGTTGCGTGCGTGCTTTTGATGTTCCAAGATGATCCTCGATGGTCCCCGCCGAGACAAATCCACACGTCAAAATCTTCATCAACGGGCATCTCGTGCGCGCGTAACGAGATCGCTCGAACGCCCGTGCGCGCGTGCTGCCGCAAGAAACCCTGGCAATAAAAACACGAAGTACACACTCGCGCGTCGTCGCGCGCGCGCATGCCGGAACCCTTTACAAACACGACATGTGGGGATTTCAAAGACGGTTGTTCCGAACACATATTTGAAAACAAATGGTTTTACAACATCCGTGTTCAAGAATGTTTGCGCTAGCGGTCCTGGGAAATCAAAAGAAAACCATGCAAAAAGAAAGGTTCCAAATCTTTCGCCCCATTCGGCCAAACGGGCCCCTCGCGCCGCACGTCGAAATCGTTCGAACGCCCTTGCGCGCGTGCTGCGGGGGGGCACAATCCGTGCCAAAAAATACCATGCGGGCCAATATCGTGCATCGGCCGCGCGCGCATGTCGAACCCCCTTCAAAACTCCATCATCGACGCAAGGACGCCGTCATCGTCGTCGGCGTAATCAGCATCGGCCCCGTCGCTGGCATTGCCGTCGTCGCTGTCATCACCATCACCAGCATCGCTACCATCATCATTGCGTCTACCTATGTCGACATTGCCATGATACCACGCCCGCCCGAATCGCCGACTCGCACTGAAGTGTCCGTTGGGAAGTGCCCAACGGTCAACGCCGCCTCGGCCGCGTCGGTCGCGCAAAACTAGCTGACCGTTGCGCGCACGAGCATGCGGGCTAGCGCGGCCGCAGAGATGCACCAGCCAGCTCTAAGCACACATCACAATCGCCGGCACATGGGTTTTGCAAACCAAGTTGCGGGTGGGTGGATGAGATGATTGCGCGAGCCGTGGAGTGGACAACCCACTGCGAACACAAATTAATTGAACGACACGTATTGCGCCGCATACATTGCACCACGTAGTTCGGTTATACCACATATGTGCATAGAGTGCACCACATAAACTGCACAACCTGTATTCATTTACGTCGATTGCATACAACACCACATAACCGATTCCAAAACATACATTGCATACTTTTAGATTGCATGACATCTACTGCTGTTCATTTTGCGCAACACCCGTTGTACCACATACGTCGCCCCAGAAAAATTGCACCTCAGAGGCTGCGCAGTATAGATCGCACACAACATATGTATCCGCGCATGTGCCTTCGACGTGCGCAAATGGACGGCTCCGACACCACGGCAAGCCCACGGCAAACACTGCGCCCCGCGCCGAACCAGACTAAGCCGACACCGCGGCAAACCAACGGCAAGCCCACCGCGTCCGAGGCAACGTTTCCCTTGGTGCCCGTTGGACCCACCCCGAAACGCAGGCCGCGCGTCGGGACAAACGGCGCGGCGACATATTGCACAACATATTTTTGGCACAACACAGTTTGCACACAACCGATTGCACAACATAGATTTCACCACAGAGATTGCACCCCATGGATTGCACAACACAAACTGCACAACATCGATTGCAATTCGCCGGCCCAACGGGCCAGAGGCGTGCTAAGATCTCCGGTAACCACTTAACAATATTTCTAGCTCGCGCGCGCGGGGCGGCCCCTGGGGGGCCCCGGGCGAAAAAAAACCCGGCCGATCCCCGGCTGATCCCCGGGCGATCCCCAGGGGGGAAGCTATTTTTCGCCACCCCTCACGAGGATCGTGGCCTCCGAGGGGGGGGCTGCAATCGACTACCCCCCTCCCGGGGCCCCCAAGAGCCCCCCAAGAGGCCCCAGGGGAGCCCAATACGCCGCCAGGGAGCCCCAAGACGCTCCCAAGAAGCCCCCAAGAAGCCCCCAAGACGGCCCCAAGAGGCCCCAAATAGCGCTCCAGGGCCGGCGGAATGAGCGAAGCGATTAAGTAGAAACACTGTGTAAGGGGCCCCCGCCAGCCAAAACGAACTCATTCAATCCCAGCTAGACCCGTTATCGCCCGCCCCTCATCCCTGACAAATAAGTTTATTCGCGTACATTTTGTTTCTCCAAACCATGTATGGTCAACAGCCCTTCGAACAAATTGCCAAACGTCGGCACGCGCGCGTCGTCGCGGGCACATGCTCGAATTCTTCAGAACCTTGGGTTTCGTAAAGACTGCATTCACAATCGAAGTGTTGTGCGACATGGCTTGTCAAAAAACAAACGTGAGCTTTGCTGCGATCTCTTAAGAAGGCCGTGTGTTTTTCAACCTGTGACGCGTTGGGAAGTCCCAATCGGTGAGCGCCACTGCGGCCGCGTCGGTTGAGCTAAGCTAGCTGGCCGCTGTGCGCGCGAGCATGCGCGCGCGAGCGCGGCCGCAGAGATGCGCCAGCCAGCACCAAGCACTCATCACAATCGCCGACGCAGTTGTGCAAACCAAATTGCGGTTGGATGGATGGGATGATTCCGCGAGCAGTGGAAGTGACAACTCCAAGTTCTTCAAAATTGATTGCACCGCATATGTTGCACCGTGTAGAATACACCACATATATTTGTCAACATCGATTGCATAACATATACGGTGAAGGCATTGGATAAGGAACCCTTGAAATAGAATTTCCAGGGTCTAGAGGCCAGTGGAACTCCAATCGAAGCTTGGCCACGGATATCACCGCCGCCCTCATCAGATAAGGAACCCTCCAGGGTCTGAAGCCTCCTGGGCACGTTCCTTAACGAACGCCCTAACCGAAATGCTAACACACACACACACTCTGCTTGGGGTCCACGCAGGCTGACACATCTATTTTTAGCGTGTGCGTGTGCGTGTGCCCCCTCCAAGACCCGAGCATGCCCAACACTGCCTCCCGAAGTCTGGGAGAATCGGTCTCCCAATGGACAGATCCTGGCATCGGACCTACCGGGAAGCTGGGAGCACATGGCTGGATTAATGCGTGTAAGATGTGGAGGCCACGCGTAGGATGCACATGCGGAAGCCTGGTGTGCACGGCCAGTGCAGGGCTGAGCACCAGAAAGACATCTGGCCACACGTGTACCCAGCTCTCGCCCAGGCAGGCCGCGTCATTTCTTGCGGATGCCATGACAATGGACACTCGAACTATCCTGATCATTGAATCGAAACTGTGCTGAACATGTCGGGAAACCTATTTCAAACACGTTTAAACAAAAAATGATCTTGTTCATGACCGAGACATGCCTCAAACATGCTCTGGACATCTGGAAACTCTTTGGCAGCATGCCTCCTCTACACGGATCGTCGTCCACAGGTCATGCCTGCCCAGCTTCCCTGGCAGGGCGACGCCCTGGGAAGGCGAGAAGGGCAGGAGGAAGAGGAGAGAGCAGAGAGGAGAGAGGAGAGAGGAGGAGGAGGAGGAGGAGGAGGAGGAGGGAGGAGGAGAGGAGGAGGACGAGGAGAGGAGAGAGGAGGAGGAGGAGGGAGGAGGAGGAGGAGGGGGAGAGGAGGAGGAGAGGAGGAGGAGGAGGAGGAGGGAGGAGGAGGATGAGGAGGAGGAGAGGAGGAGGAGGAGGGAGGGGAGGAGGAGGAGGAGGAGGAGGAAGGAGGGAGGAGGAGGAGGAGGGAGGAGGAGGAGAGGAGGAGGAGGAGGAGGGAGGAAGGAGGAGGGAGGGGGGAGGAGGAGGAGGAGGAGAGGAGGAGGAGGAGGAGGAGGAGGAGGAGGAGGAGGAGGGGGAGGGGCCCTGGCCCGCGGCGGGCCCCGTCGCACGACGACGCGGGCCCCCTGTGCTCATCCGACGCCGAGCTGCGCTCGCTCCGGCCCCCCCGCACGCCGTCCCCGCTAATTATGAAGGGGCCCTGGGACACAGAAACAAATACACACAAATAACCGGACTCCCTATATTTTCACATATTTTCGGGTCTTCGGTCTTCCCCCCCACTTCCCATATTTTCGCATATTTCGCTGGGAATCGACGATTCTAGGGGAACAAAAGTGACGTAAACATAACAATTCGGAGGTCCGCGCGGATTTCTCGGATCGGCGCTGGACCCCCTCCCTGGCGCGCGGAGCGCGCCAGGGGCGGCGCCGGAGGCGCCGCCAGGGGGTCCCCAGCGCCGATCCGAGAAATCCGCGCGGACCTCCGAGTTGTTATGTTATGTCACTGTCTGTTCCCCTAGAATCGTCGATTCCCAGCGAAATTTGCGAAAATATGGGAATCGACGATTCATTGTGTCTGTGTGTTTTTTCCCCTCCCGAGTTTCGCGGAGGCCCCCTGCCAGAGGCTCTCGAGACCAGACCCCTCCGCGCCGAGGCCTCCGCGCCGCGGGCTCGTCTCAAGAGGGGCGCGTCCTCCTAGAGGCGGACTCTGGACGAGAACCAAAAGACGACCCCAAAAAACTAAAAAACAAAAACTCAAAAACAACAAAACAACTAAAATACTTGTTTAAACAAACAACAAAAAAGCCCCAGACTATGTTTTACTATTGCTGGAGATTCCTCCTGTAGAGGGGCATGCCGGCCTCGAGGCCCGTCCCCCGAAGGCCCTCAGGCCCGAGACGGGCCCCACGGGAGGGCGTTCCGCCTGGACCGCCCGCGCCCGCTCCGGGGCGGCGCGGATCTGCTCGGGGGCGACACTCGCTCGAGCCCGACACTTTACCAGCCTCGAACGTATCCCTATCCCTAAGATTGACACGCCAAAAGGGTTCCCCTTGGAGGAGGAGGAGGAGGAGGAGGAGGAGGAGGAGGAGGAGGAGGAGGGGGGAGGAGGAGGAGGAGGAGGAGGAGGAGGAGGAGGAGGAGGAGGAGGAGGAGGAGGAGGAGGAGGAGGAGGGGGGGAGGAGGAGAAGGAGGTGCCCAGCATAGGGATAGGAATATGTTCCAGGCTGGTAAACACTCGCTCCCCGGGCCGCGCGCGGACACCGCGCCGCGACCGTCGACTGCAAAAGCACGGTGCCCTGCACCCGTGGCGCTCGAGAGGCCGCTGCCGATGCCGTCACGTTTCGGGGGGCTGCGCGGGAGGCGTCTCTCTCCTGGTCTTCCGTCGGGCATGTTCTCCGACAGGCGGAGCCTGGAGGGAGCAGTAAAAAGGATCCAAAATCATTCCAAGTGGTCAAAAGTACTAGCAAAGCCGTCCCTGGACGATGTCTTCACTGTTCTTGAAGATTCCTCCTGTAGAGGGTGGAGGCGTCTCTCCTAGTCTTCCGTCGGGCATGTTCTCCGACAGGCGGAGCCTGGACGAAGCAGTAAGAAGAATCCAAAATATTCCCAGTGGCCAAAAATACCAGAAAAGCCGTGCCTAGACGATGTCTTCACTATTCTTGAATACTCCTCCTGTAGAGGGACGTGCCCGACTCAGCGATGCCCCGCACCCCTCCGATGGACGTCAAACCCCTGGCGCGGCTCCCCGAGCTCCACCTGGCCGTGCCCACGAGAGATGACGAACCAACAACACACACCGATACCCATAGGGGGGTCGGAGAGGGCTATGGGCTATGGGTGCGTGTTGTCGGATGGGGGTCCCCGCTCGGACGGGAGCGTTCCCCAGGGTCCGACAACCCGCACCCATACCCATAGCCAGTCCTCCTCTCAACGACCCCCCTATGGGTATGGGTGTGTTGCTCGTTCGTCAAGAGAGGCGCCTCCCGCCCCCCCCCCTGAGCCCAGAGAGAAGGACCAACAAAAAGGGCCCTCTGGCGCCAGTCGGCCGTGTGCAGCGAGCGCGAGAGGATGCCGCGGGCGGGCTGACAAACCATAGGCGCGTGAAACGAGAGACGTATTGGATTGAGCAGGGACCGACCGTCCCGGCATTCCTATAGGCCTACCACGACATGTTCTTGGATCCCAACAATGTTCTGAAAGCACAGACAATGCTCTTAGAACATACACCCGACGTGTTGAAACAAAACAGTCCCGGCCAGAAATGTTCTGACAACATGCCGGCGAAACCACAAAAAAGGTCCTGAGAACAGTACTCGGTGGGCCTGTCGGCGAGCCAGGACGCTTCGCCACTGCTTGATTGGACTTCACCCGAGACCATCTGCGTCGCGGCCGGCCATTCCCAGTCGGTGCCCTGCCGGAGGCGGTCAGCCTGGGGCCTTCGCCTTGGGGCGCACGCGCCGCCGCCCCGCCGAGGCAGCGCGCGAGGCTGCCGCACGCCCCCCGACGGCCCATGCCGCGATGTCTGCCACACCGGGCCCTGGGAGGTCCCGGCGCGCTCCGCTGGGGCTGGCTCGACCCCGCTGGGATGACCGCGGGGGGTGCCGAGGGGATGGCGGGGCCAGGAGCGGATGCCGCGGTGGGACCCTCGGGCCCGGCCTGGCACGTGAGTGGGTCACCGACTGCCCCGAGCGGCGTGGGCTCCGGGGGGCAGCGATCCGGCAAGCTCCGCGGCGATCCCAGGAGGGGCCTGGCCAGAGCCCCAACGCGGTCGACAACGGCCAAGAACCTCCCGCCGCGAGCTTTGCCGCGGCGCGAGCGTCTGGGCACCGCCGCTCCCAGAACGCACCCGCGCTGCGATGACGTGATGACCTCGACCTGGGGGGGGGGAACGCCGACCTGGGATCGGCGACACACCGCCGACAGGTCGGCGATGGGCCATCGATGGCGAATCCGTGCGTTCCTGGGCTGGGTGTACCAATGGGCCCCTCATCGGCGACCAGTGGGCGATTTGGGGTCGATGCACTCCCCCGTGGACCTATGCCCGCCCGTCCCTGGTGGCTTTCGGGCCACAACTCGGGCCCTCCAGCGGCCGTCTGGGAAGCTCTGGACACCCCTGGACGCCTCGCTGCGAGGCGCAGCTGCTGAAACGCATCCCGACTTCCGGAACCGACGAGAACGTCCGACCCCCCGCTCCTGGCGCGCACCCGGATCCCCGGACTACCCTGGGGGTCCAAAAATTGAGGAGCAGGCTCTGGAACACGGTAAACAAGAACGGCCCTGCCGCCACCAAGTCCCAGGAAGCCTGAGCCTCCCCTGCCCCCCTGCCTTGCCCCTGCTTGGATCGCCGCGGGGGTTGCTTGGTGGAAAAGGGAGGTTAAAAGTGGATGCCAAGGTGGGTTATATCTGGCCCGTTCTGGCTTGCAAGTGGGCTACAAATGCCCCAAGGAGCCTGCGGTGGTTAACGATCTGGGCTAAGTGGGCGGGCTAAGTGGGCGAATTGAATTATCTAACCCCCCTGAACCACTCGGGGAACTTGTAACCCACTTACAAGCCAGGCTGGGCCAGACATAACCCACCTTGGTATCCACTTGCAACCCCCTATCCACTTAGCAACCCCCTGCGTTGCCCCTGGACACCGCCGCTCCCGTCGCGCACCCGCGCCATGCCCCCCCCTCCCGCCTGCCCACCGTCACCACGCGCTCGCCGGCCTCGCCCGCGTCCTGGCCACGGCCCGGCTCGGGGGCCGGCTGGGGGGGGGGGGCAGGTCTCGAGAAGGCCCGCCTCCGGCGCAGGGTCGGGCCGCGGACGGTCATGCCGTGCGAGCGGCAGGAGGAGGGGAAGGAAAAGGAGGAAGAGAAGGAGGAGGAGGAGGAGGGGGAGGAGGAGGATTGGAGGAGGATTGGAGGAGGATTGGA
>CAUYUJ010015696.1:283205-317785 GCA_963575745.1 Prorocentrum cordatum | reverse complement strand
CCTCCTCCCCCTCCTCCTCCTCCTCCTCCTCCTCCTCCTTCTCCTCCTCCTGCTCCTCCTCCTCCTCCTCCTCCCTCCTGCGCCTCGAGGCCTCGGGGGCTGCGTTTGGCATTTTTCTCGGGGGGATCATCGAGGAGCCTTCTGGCGTGCACGGTGGGGGGAGTGAGAATGGCTGGTCTTGTCAGGAGGCCCGATAGTCCCTTGGTCTCTTGAGAAGTTGTGTTAGCATTCTCCGAAGACACCGGAAACTCCGCAACCCCGCCGCCCTCGGAGAAGGCCTGCTCCTTCTCACTTCCCGCGCTCGCCGCCGACGTTTGGGTCATGTGGCGGAAAAAAAATAGTACATTGGGAATGGACGTCCGAGCGATGGCAATGGGCTGCGTGGGTTGGTCATGGTCTTCTTCCCCGCAAGCGACGTGACGCACTTCGGCTTGCACCTTGCGCGCTTGTCGCGCTGGAGGTACCGCCGCTGCGGCCTCGACGGTGGCCACCGCTGCGGCCGCCACGGCGGCCGCGGCAGCACGGCACCTGCCACGCGGAAGGTGCGGAAGGTGCGAAAGGTGCAGGTCGAGGGGCCACAGTCGCGTTGAGAGCAGTGTGGCAGCCCACGTCAGCGTGCGTCGACAGCGCCCGAGACGTCGAGCCGCGGCCAGTCCTCGCCAGAAGGACCGATGCTCCTCAGGACGTGTGTCAGCCCAATGCGAGTTGAGCCCGCTCGGCTGCGCCGATGGCACGGAGCCCGTGTTGGCTCCCGACTGCGCCGCCTGGCGCCGAGCTGCAGGGCATCGGCGGGCCTCCCAGGAGCACACGAAAGTGGCGACAGTTGCGCAGATCGTACGCCCCCCAGGGGGCGGCGAGGTCCCGAGGTGGTCCGCGTGGGACCCACCTCCGCTGGGCCTCCCAGGAGCCCACGAAAGTGGCGATAGTTGCGCAGATCGCAAGCATTCGGGGGCAGCGTGAGGGGGGACGGACCCAGAGGGGGCCGCATCGATCCCCAACCGTTCACTCATCGCTGGCAGGGGCCCGGCAGCCCACCCCCGCCAGGAGCGTGCGGATTCCTCATCAGGGGTTGTCGGCGGCCTATTGCTGATCTATTGGCGATGTATCTCGGAGAAGAAGAACAAGCAGAAGAAGAAGAAGAAGAGGAAACGGCATGAACATACGCTTCTGGCGCTCCGCGCGGATTTGTTTGACCTGCGCTGGGCCCCCCTGGCAGCGCTTCCAGCGCCGCCCCTGGCGCGCTCCGCGCGCCAGGGAGAGGGCTCCAGCGCAGATCGGAGAAATCCGAGCGGACCTCCAAAAGTTGATGTTTCTGCCGTTTTTGGTCCCTCTAGTATCGCCGATTCCAGGTTCCATGTTTCCCCCCCTATGCCCGTCCCCCCTATCGTTACCCGTCACTCGGGGGCTTCTTGGGTTGAAGAGGAAATCGGACGTAGATACATGAGGTTCGAGGTTCGAGGCTTCCGTTCGGTAGCAAGTCATAGGAGCTTTGTTTCGCAATCCCGCTTTCAGAGTGCGTCAGCGTCGATTAGCGTCTGGTATTCGCTGGGATAGCGCCGATTCAGCGTCGATTAGGGCCGATTTAGGCCTCCCAGATGGGGTCGGAGTAGGGGGTCGGAGGATCGCGCCGCATCGCCGATGCATTTGCGATGCGGCTCGATGTGGGGTCCGATTTTCTCCTCGCCAACGTCGCTGTCGCCGATGCATCGACGATGCGTCGACGTTGCCTCGACGATGCAACACGGCGAGGGCCGAGATACTATCAAAGTCTTCATTGTCGCAGGTTACTACTTGGCGACGGTGCCACCTCAAATACCTTGGATTTTGAACATTGAAATTGGCGATCTTTATTTTAGCGACGGTGCCTTTGGTGAACCACTAAGTGCACTCGGTGCGGTATCGAGATTTGTCGAGGGGCTGGCATGACGTTCGCCAGCGAAAACCTGATTGTCGCATTGTTTGATCTGGCGGTGGCGTCGCCAACACCTGCACCACGGAACAAACGAAGCCAAACATAAGAACGCAGGAGTACGTGGCTTGAAAAGGAAGACGGGGCCTTGGCTGAAGAGGCTCGACGTTCGGGCCTTGCGCGCGCTTTCTCCAGTTCTCGGCGGCCTGTCTAGGGATGCTCTCCAGCAGCTGCGCCTCGCCGAGAGGCGTCGGGGGTGCCCAGAGCGTCCAGAAGAGCCGCTGGAGGCCCGACGTACGACCCGAAAGCCAGGCGACGAAGATCACGTGATGGGCAGATTTCCCACCACCACTACCATGGGTAGGAGAGGGGGTGGGAGTAGGAGGAGGAGGAGGCGAAGGAGGACCTCCCCATACTCTCTTCTCCCCCGTCCTACATGTGGTAGTGGTGGTGGGAAAGTGGCCCATCATCACAGGTGAGATGGGCTCACCCTGACTTCGGATTCGCCGTACGTTGGCTTGATGCTCCGATTCAGAAGTGTGCCAGGCATGCAGCCCCAACGATGCGAAACGAAAGGGGCGGAAGTTCCCGCCTCAGAGAAAGTAGGAGCGCATGATTCCGCAAAAGTGTGGCGGAAACAGCGCCAGCAAAGTAGGGCGGAAATCGACATCAAAGCAGTTTGAAAGTGCCTTATTTACGAAATCGCCCAAAGTATGGCGGATCCGAAGTCAGGGAGATCGGATCGGACGAACGGGGGAGATTCGGAAAGGGGGGGATTGCCCAGGGTACCCGCGGGGGCGCGAAGATGATCGCGCGTCGCGCGTCGCGGTCGGGGCCAGATCGGACGTCGCGCATCGCGGGGCGCGATGCGCGAAGTTTGGCGACCTGGGAATGGGGGGGAGATTTAGAAAGGGGGGGTGCGAAATCTGATGCATGCAGCTGGTTTGGCCACGCCGCCAGGGGTTCACTGCTGCGGCGCCCAACACATCCTCCAGGACCGCCAGTTCGATGGCCAAGTATGTGGGAGGCTCTGGTCGACCCAAAGAATTTCTCAAAGTATAGCTTGATTGGATTTAGTGGGACTCAGTGGGTGCTCAAATGAGATTGAATGGGGTCTAGTTAACTGGGTGTGGGTTAATGACATGTGGAAGTATCCAGAGCGGGCGCAGGTGGAATGTTGTGGGATCCGGTTGGTTTTTGTGTGTGTGTGGGGGGCAGGACATCTCAGTGGCTAGTCGCCCGTGCGATCGCATGACGCTCCCATGCCTGGCCATCGATCGCCAGCTCCCGCCCTCCTCCTCCTCCTCTTCCCCCTCCTCCTCCTCCTCCTCCTCCTCCTCTCTCCTCCCCTCCTCCTCCTCCTCCTCCTCTTCCTCCTCCTCCTCCTCCTCCTCCTCCTCCTCCTCCTCGTTTCCCGAAGCAGGCTCCCGCATGTTGCCGATTCAGTCTACGTCTGTCTTTCCTCGTAGCCAAGCCGCTTGGCCTGCCGCACCGTCTGCCCCCCCCCCCCCAGACCTAGACCCCCCGCTCTCAAGCTTCCGCGAAGGCCTTCCCCAAGGGCTCCCTCGGGGGCGCGAAGTTACTCGCGCTTCGCGGTCCTCGCTCCTTCTCCCCCCTCCTCCTCGTCCTCCTATTCTCCCTTTGGGAGGGCGGCGCGAGAGCGCGAAGTTATTCGCGCTTCGCGCTTCGCGCAGCGCGCTAGTTCACTGGACCCTGGGGGCCGTCGAGAAATGACTCGGGATGTCAAGCCGGTCCCAGGGAAGGAGGGGTCCACCCTGACTTCGGATCCGCCGTACAGTCGGGGCCCTGAAGAAGGAACCCTTTTCGTTGGGGAGGGGCTCCGCGTTCCCTAAGTGTTTCACAGCTTGCCTCAGGTTTTCCTTATGTTTTCGATAGGAAGTCGAAGGTTAACTTATGAAAAAAGGGGCCTCGTTCCTTATTTAGGGTTCCTTCGGTCAACGCCCGGACTGTACTTTGGGGGGGGGGGATTTCGCGAGCAGGGCGGAGATTCCCATTTTTTCTTGTCAAAATCTTGGTTTCCGCCCTACTCTGTTGTCGTCGCTGCTTCCGCCATACGTTTGCGGAAAAATCCGTCCCTGCTTTTGTCTGTGGCGAAAATTTCCGGCTTTTCGTTTCGCACCGTTTGGGGTGCGTTTCCGACACGTTCGTAAGTCGGGGCATCAAGCGAAGTATGGCGGATCCGAAGTCCGGGTGAGTCTATCCTACCAGTGGTCGTCGTCGTCTGGTTTTTCGGGAGCTTTGCGACGGGGGTCAGTGCAAGCAGGGGTCAGCCAGAGCGCCGGATCTTGCAGGATCTTGCAGAGCCAGGGTTGCATGGGCCCAAGCTGGCGCGCAGGATCCTGCAGGATCCTGCAGGATCTTGCAGGATCTTGCGCCGAATGACTGGCCTGGGTTTGCACTGACCCAGGTCGTTGCGTTCCCAAGATTTCGGGTCATACCTCGGGTCTCCAGCGGCCATGCGGGACGATCCGGGCACCCCCCGACGCCTCTCGGCGAGGCGCAGCTGCTGGAGAGCATCCCGAGGCTGGCACGCCGTCGAGAGCAGACGAGAACGCGCGAACACCGCGAGCCTCGACCCTCTTCGATCTACGCCCGATCTTCCTCTCGGCCGAACCGCTGGGCCCGCCGCGCCGTCTGCGCCCGCCCCCCCCCGCGAGAGGCCCTCCGCGCGAAGCTGCTCGTCATCTCGCGTGGCCTCACCAGGCTCGCGGGCCCCGGCGGCTCGCTGGCCGGGACGGACGTGGGCCCGGACATCGCGGAGTTCAACGCCCGCATCGAGGCCGCCGTGGGGATGCTGGGGACTGGGACGGGAGGTTTTTGCCAGTCTTCGGCTTCGGGGGACCCTCGCCAGGCCTCGGGACCGTCAAGAAACGACTCGGGATGAATCAGAAGACAGCTCGCCGCTTGGGCCTAACCGCCAGCCCGAACGGCGAGCATACATCGGGCGTTGCCCCGCATGCATTTGGATGCCCACGCTTCGTCCTCGTACTACTCGCGGGCCCCCAGGACGGTAAATGCGTTGACGGCGTCCTGGTCGTACCATGCACACACATAGGTTGCGCCCTCGGCCGCCGAGAATAGGGCCGTCTCCTATTGGTTGCGCCATAAGTTGCGCCATCGGCCGCCAATAATGAAACCGTCTTCTATCGGTTGCGCCATAGGTTGCGCCTTCGGCCGCCGAGAATAAAACCGTCTCCTATCGGTTGCGCCATACGTTGCGCCCTCGGCGGTCGAGAATAAAATGTTCTCTTATTTGTTGCGTCATAAGTTGCGCCCTGTGCCACCGAGAATAAAACCGTCGCGTAACGAGTGCGAACAGTCAGTTCAATTCAGTTCAGTTCAGCTTACTTCAGTCCAGTCCAGTCCAGTTTACCTCGCGAGAAACAAATTCGGGCTACGCCCGAAAAAAACGGTCCCAGGGAAAGGGTCGGGACTTCCAAGGACGCCGTATGGAAAAAATCAGGACGTGGCATGTCTGGGGAGGAAAACTCCTTAGGCCTCCCAGATGAGGTCGGAATAGAAGCGGTCGGAAGATCACGCCGCATCGCCGACGCATCGGCGATGCGGCTCGATGTGCAGCCCGATTTCTCCGCGCCGACGGCGCGGGTGCATCGCCAGCGTCGCCGACGCATCGCTGATGCATCGCCGATGCGTCCATCGATGATGCGTCGACGATGCGGCGCGATATTCCGACCCATCTACTCTAACCCCACCTGGGAGGCATTTTCAACACATCGGTGATACAAGGGGTATGACTACGCCGGGGAGTTGTTTGCGACCGGCGCCGTCTGGGCTTGAGGGGCCACCACTCGGGGGTGGCAAAGAGGAGGGTGATGACTAGGGGGGAGTGGATACCATGGCCTGGGCCACGATATTTCTCCAGATTTCATGGCACCTCTTCTTATTTCATTGCGTCCCTGGCCCCCCCCCTGGGCCGCGCACATGCCGCCGGCCACGATTTGCACCCTCCCTTTTGGACCCCCCCCCCTTGGACGCCCCCGAACCAAGTTGCGCCCAAGGTTTGGTAAGCCCCCGTCGGGGCACGGCAGAGACCTCTGCCGCTGTCCTCGCCCGCCCTCACCCCCAGGCGCGGGTGGCAGGCACACCATTTGCAAGCCACACCCTTCGGAGTCGCCGGGAAGGTCCCACGCATGGTCGCGTCGGGCGGGCGTCACGACAAAAATTGTCCCGGCAAAGCAACCTCACAGCGATGTGTAGGAGCATATCTGGAAGCATTCCCCTTAAGATTCAGATGAGAATCCAGTTGCAGAATTCTGCTGTTCTCGCAGTCGTAGTCGCATTCGCGATGACAGTCGCAGTGGCAACGGCAGTCGCAGTCACAGCCTCAGCCTCAGCCTGCCTCAGCCTCAGCCTCAGCCTCAGCCTCAGCCTCAGCCTCAGCCTCAGCCTGCCTCAGCCTCAGCCTCAGCCTGCTTCAGCCTCAGCCTCAGTCTGCCTTCAGCCTCGGCCTCAGCCTCAGCCTGCCTCAGCCTCAGCCTGCATCAGCCTCAGCCTCAGCCTCAGCCTGCCTCAGCATCAGCCTGCCTCAGCCTCAGCCTCAGCCTGCCTCTGCCTCAGCCTCAGCCTGCTTCAGCCTCAGCCTCAATCTGCCTTCAGCCTCGGCCTCAGCCTCCGCCTGCCTCAGCCTCAGTCTGCCTCAGCCCGCGGCCTCAGCCTCAGCCTGCCTCAGCCTCAGCCTGCCTCAGCCTCAGCCTCAGCCTCAGCCTGCCTCAGCCTCAGCCTCAGCCTGCTTCAGCCTCAGCCTCAGTCTGCCTTCAGCCGCGGCCTCAGCCTCCGCGTGCCTTAGCCTCAGTCTGCCTCAGCCTCAGCCTCAGCCTGCATCAGCATCCAAAATGTGGCCCGGGAATGGAGTTCTGGGAACTCGAAGAACACGAAGTGGCCTACAGTTGGCTCTGGGCATTCGAAATCATGCCCAGGAATGGAGTTCTGGGAACTCGGAGACCACGAAGTAGCGTTGGCTCCGGGCATTCAAAATCATGCCCAGGAATGGAGTTCTGGGAACTCGAAGACAACGAAGTGGCCTGAAGTTGGCTCCGGGCATTCAGAATCATGCCCAGGAATGGAGTTCTGGGAACTCGAAGACAACGAAGTGGCCTACAGTTGGCTCCGGGCATTCAGAATCATGCCCAGGAATGGAGTTCTGGGAACTCGAAGACCACGAAGTGCGTTACTGTTTTTGCTAAACAAGGAGTCCCCAGATTCCCCCGGATCCCGTCCGGATCCCGCCCAGACCCCTTTGTGGAGTCATGATGCTTCCTTTTGACACTACTAGAAACCTATCAGTCTTCGCTGTTAGGTAATCACGCCGGAAGGTTTTGGGCCGCTGCTGGCCTCCAGAGGCCCTCGTTGGGCCCCAGGACTGGAGAAAACGACCCGGGATGACGAACCCGCCTTGAGGATGTGGGGTTTCGGCTTCGGGGACGCCGCAGCTGGAAGTAAACATTTCTGTAACGCTTCCCCCTCGGAGTGGCCTCCGCTTCCCCTCCCCCTCCGCGGCCGCCCCGTCTGTCCCGTCCCCGCTCCTGCACGCGGGCCAATGCGCTCCTCGGTGCCCCCGTTGAGCTCCAGCGCTGGTGCAGCAGCTCTGCCTCGCCGCCGACGAGGGAAGTCTGGGATCCTCTGGGCGGGCCCTGAAGAAGGAACCCTTTTCGTTGGGGAGGGGCTCCGCGTTCCTTAAGTGTTTCGCAGCCTGCCTCAGGTTTTCCTTCTGTTTTCGATCGGAAATCGAAGTTTAACTTATGGAAAAAAGGGGCCTCGTTCCTTATTTGGGTTCCTCAGGTCAACGCCCCGACTGTAGATCGCACTCCAGAATGCTCTTAGAGCGCTCCCGAGCGCTCTGGAAGGGCCGCGGCAGTCCTAAGACCTGAGGGCTGGGCACCTCTGATCTCTACCAGCGCTGCTGTTGCGATCAGGTACAATGAAGGGGCCCCAGGACACACAAATAAATACACACAAATAAAACTATTCCCCATATTTTCTCATATTTTCTGGGTTTTTGTCTTCCCCCCCACTTCCCATATTTTCCCATATTTTCTGGGGGATCGACGATTAATTGTGTCTGTGTGTGTTTTTTTCCCTCCTGATACAAGTTGTTCATACCGGGCGTTTGCACCCGGTTTCGTGCCCCACAACTCCCATAACTATCGCCGATCAACCCAGTTCGAAACATGCAGCACCAAGACATGGTCTAGGGTTGTGGTCGTGATCTCTCGGGGTGTAACAAGACCAGACGCTTCGCGTAAGCCCACCAACCGTTGTGCGCTTGCTTGTGAATTGAGTACATTTTGTTCGGTGCATGTGCAACTGCGTGCGTGTCTTGCAGATGCGAACTGGCTGCCGATAGTGGCGGCTGTGTTCGCGAATTCGCTCCGTGCCGCATCCCGGACGCTGCGTCCGCTCCCTGACATTTGCCTTGGAGCCGCGAACCACAAAAAGTAAGCCCACCAACCCTTCCAGAAACAAGGCCCAGACGAGCTGCGCTGATCAGGAATGTTGAGGAGCATCTGCAGTGGAATAAAGGGCTGGGTAAGACGACATACTCCAAGGAGGGGAGGATGGAGGATGCATCGGAGGAGCAGGATGAGGGGGGAGAGGGGGAGCAGGAGGAGGGAGAAGGAAGGAAGAGGAATATCGGATGAGGCTGACGATGGGGAGGGCGAGCAGAGAGGCCAGAGGCCTCATACTGCCTCTCGGAGTCTATTCGGATGTCTTTGAGAGCTTCTTGCAGTCCTCTTGGGCCACTTGGGGCGTCTTGGATGCTTCTTGGCAGTCCTGGGGTCTCTTGGGGCGTCTTGGGTGCCTCTGGGGGGCCTCTTGGGGCCTCTTGGGGGTCTCTTGGGAGCCTCTTGGAGGCATTTGGGGGGCGTCTTGGCGGTTTCTTGGGGCCTCCCTTGGGAGCCTCGGGGGCGATCTTGGAGGAGATCGGTCAAAGGACGGGCCGTGCTAAACTAGGCCCCCCCCCCAAGGAGGCGAGAATGTAGCCAACACCTCAGTCACATCTTTTGTTCAGGCCTTCTCGCCGAGGCCTCTTGGGCGTCTTGGGTGCCTCTGGGGGGCCTCTTGAAGCATCGTGGGGATCTCTTTGGAGTCTCGTGGGGGCATCTTGGGGGGCTTCTCGGGGCATCCTGGGCACCTTGTGGCCGTCTTGAGGCACCCTTCGGAGCCTCGGGGGCCATCTTGGAGGAGATCGATCAAAGGACGGGCCGTACTTGTGGAGGTCAAATATGACATTATTTTTGTTTGGCCTTCTCGCCGAGGCCTCTTGGGGCGTCTTGGATGCCTCGTGGGGAGCCTCCTGGAGGTCTCTTGGGATCCTCTTGGGGGCATCTTGGGGGCCTCCTGGGCGCCTCTCGGGGCCGTCTTTAGGCACCCTTGGGAGCCTCGGGGGCCATATCATTTACGGCAATGGTGAAGGAGATCGATCAAATGACGGGCCGTACACAATGAGCGGTGCCCCCCAGGAGGCCAACGTGTGGCCCAAACCATAGTAAAATCAATGATGGTGGTATTCTCGCCGAGGCCATATTGGACGGTACAGCGCCCCGCGGAACGCCCTGTCCAGGTCCACGGGGAGGCAGTAGGGGGAGGGGTCCAGACACATTCCCCGCCCGCAAGCCGTCTCGCTCACTCCCACCCACCCTCCCAACACATCCGCAACATGCTCAGCGGTCGTCTTTGGATGGATAGCTAATGGGAACCAAAACAGACCCCATGTGCGCAACGCTGGGGCGAGGTGCGCCACGCGTGCCAGGCGCGCCACTCGCGCTAGGTGCGCCAGGCACCCCTTTGGCCCAGCAGTCGCGCCATGTGCGCCACGTTCGGGGCACGCGCAGAGTGTGCCAGGTGCGCCTGTGCACGTGGCAGTACTCATCGGGAAACGTGTCGGCTCTCACCACCCTTGCCGAAAACCAGTGCGCAATCGCTGCGGGGTGCCCATCATGGTGTCTGGTGGGCCTGCACACAGCAGGCAATATGCCAGCACCCCTGCCGCACCATTCCAAAACCAATGCACAGTGATCGAGGAGTGTCCGCGCATGATCCAGATTATGGTTCGGAGTGTATATTGCATTGTTGTTTGACAGGGATGCAGGCCCTGCGCACAGCAGGCAATATGCGGGCACCCCCGCCGTCCCTAACACTATGAAGTGCTCGTGCCCCACCCAATCATGACCCAAGATTTTGCCCCAAAGTGTATCTCACATTGTTTCTTGACAGGGATGGTGCGAAAGAATCCTCATAGGTCCTGGTTTGCTGTCTGCCGGTCGCCCAGGGGAGGGTTTCTTCCTTGATAGGGAACACTGATAAACGCCTCCCCGAAATGGAAGAGGGAAGATTGAAGAGGAAACTCTGTAAACCACTCACGCCCTCAAGGGCTGGTGGGATTTTTCGCCACGCCGGATCTCAGGGTCGGGCGTGCCCAGTACCGGATCTCATCGATTTACACAGCGCCCTGGAACGCTCTCAGAGCGTTCCCGAGCGCCCGGGAAGAGCCGCGGCGCCCGATATTTCCCCCCAGAACCGCCGGACTTCATGGATCCCCGAGTTGTTCAAGTCCGATGGTGTCCCAGTCATGACGAAGTCGTCTCATTCCGATGTGGCCCAGGCCGATTTTGCCCCCGTATAGGATTCGCCTCGTGCCGACACCGATGCCCTCGTCGCCACGGCGGGGTTCGCCCCGAGGTCCTGGTCTGAACGCGCCTCGGGAGAGGCCCGGGGAGCGTCGGGGGCGTCCAAAAGAAGGGGGCGAGGACCAGGTTCGGGCGTTGCTAGAAGTGCCCCTGGCCGTGCCCACAGGATTTCCGAGGAGGCCCCCAAGGCCTCCAGAGCGCCCCCCACGAGGCCCAGAGGGCCCCAGGGGCGCCAAGATGGAGAGCAACGCTGGGGGCACCTTGGGCTGGGGACACCTTCAGCAACCCCCGATGGGTGTAGGCTGGCCGGGGCCACGACTCCTCCTCCTCCTCCTCCTCCTCCTCCTCCTCCTCCACCTCCTCCTCCTCCTCCTCCTCCTCCTCCTCCTCCTCGGCGCACTCGAGGGCTAGCAGCATCTGCATCGCAGGTGCCGTGGAGGCCCATGTCAAGAAACACCCTGCTTGCCTCCAGGGTGCCCTGGGTTTCTTGGGTTTCGATGGGTTTGCTTTGGAGATCGTGACCTTCCCATAGCCAACGAATCAATGGACGTCCTGGGATCTCAGGGTTGGGTTTCTTGTGGAAGGTTCCTTGTCGACTGGCCTCCACTGTATCTTGTGTTGTCCCCCCCCAAATCCTCACAGGCCGTCGTGCGGAGCACCGCGGGGCGGAGGGACGCCGGGGCGCTGAGCCAACTGGCGGAGGTGATGGACAGCGTGGCCAGTCTGGCCAAGGACATCAGCGGCCACCAGATGCAGCTGATGCAGGAGGGCGAGGGGCACCAGGACGCTGGGCAAGCGCAAAGCGACGCCGGGGCGCTGGAGGGGCAGCACGACCAGGAGAGGGTCCCCTCCTTCGGCTGAGGGCGGGACGCAGCGGACCCCCTCCCCGAGGGCCTAGATCTCCGACGGCGCGAGATCTCTGCCAGCCGTCGTTGGTTCCTCGATGTCGGCCCTCGGAGGGCGGGGGGCGCTTTCGGGCCCGGGGGCCCAAATGGTTCGGGGACGACGGGCCAATCACCCCAGGGGTAGCGGTTTGGGTCCCCAGAGAGACCGGCGCAACGCCCAAGAGGTGCGCGATGCTGTTGGGTCGTGCTTCGGCGCGCGTCCACGGAGGCGGGCGGAGTGGAAGGGCGAGGTTGCGTGATGCCTCTGGGTCGCGCAGTCCTCCTGCGGCGCGCGCCCGCTGGGACGCTCGGAGCAGGGCGAGGAGGACGCGCGGTTCCTTTGGGGTCTTGCTTCTGAGGTGATCCACTGGGGCGCCCGTAGGAGGAGAATAGAGGAGGTGCCTGACTCGTTCGGGTTTAGCTTCGGCGCGCATCTACTGGGGCGCGCGGGGAGTGAGGGCGAGGGGGGGGAGCGGGAAGTGACTTCAACAACACCTTGACTTTACGTGGCACAGGGCCACTCGCGCCAATGCTGTTTTCGCTCTCCACGCGCCCTCTTTTTGTGTCGCGGATGCGTGCGCCTACGTGCACACGTGGATCCCTAACGTCTTTGGTGTGTGTGTGTGTCTGTGTGTGTTTGTGTGTGTGTCTGTGTTTGTGTCTGTGTGTATGTGTGTATGTGTGTGTGTCTGTCTGTCTGTCTGTCTGTCTGTCTGTCTGTCTGTCTGTCTGTCTGTCTGTCTGTCTGTCTGTCTGTCTGTCTGTCTGTCTGCCTGCCTGCCTGCCTGTCTGTCTGTCTGTCTGTCTGTCTGTCTGTCTGTCTGTCTGTCTGTGTGTGTGCCTCTCTCTGTGTGTAAGTTCGGGGTGGCTGCTCCTCGGCCCTTCCCTCCGGGCGCCTCGCGGGTCTCCCGACCTCGGCCCCCTGGGCACATGCTGCTGCGCTTCCGCTTCCGGGCCCCGCTGGGCCCTCCCCCCCTGGGCGCTCGCCTCCGGCCGGCGCCCCTGCGCCCTCCCCCCAGCTGCCGCCCCGCCGCCGCTGGTCCTACCCTTCAGTCGGGCCCGTCCCTCTACAGGAGGAATTTCCCACGATGATCAGAAGATAGTCAGGGGACTATTTAAAAAAGTTATCTGGCCTTTTTGGGATGTGTTTTGCGTATTTTTCATCTTTCCTCGAGAATCCCCCTGCAGGGGGGACAGGCCCGACTTCATCCTGCCCCCGGCGCCCCCTCCCGCCGCCGCCGGCCCCTCTGAGCGGGCCCGGCTCCTCGCTCCCTCTTGCCCGCGGCGGGAGACGAGGCGCGCAGACGATCTGCACCGATCTCGCTGGGAAAGGGCCCACCCTGCTCCTCCTCCTCCTCCTCCTCCTCCTCCTCCTCCTCCTCCTCCTCCCTGCCCCCTCCTCCTCCTCCTCCTCCTCCTCCTCCTCAGCCTCCTCCTCCCCTCCTCCCCTCCTCCTCCTCCCCTCCTCCACCTCCTCCTCCTCCTCCTCCTCCTCCTCCTCCTCCTCCTCCTCCTCCCCCTCCTCCCCCTCCTCCTCCTGCTGCTGCTGCTGCTCCTCCTCCTCCTCCTCCTCCTCCTCTTCCCCGTGCATCGCGGCCTAGTTCGCGTTTCGTGCATCCCACATACGCCCCTCCGCCAGCGCGGTGACTCTGCCTAGCCGCCGAGGCAAAAAAGTGCAAGTGTGTGTGTGTGTGAGAGAGAGTGTGTTTCGCTTGTGTATCTATGGCATGACTTATCGCCTGCGCAGGTGTCCTGGAGGGTCTCCGTGAGAGTCCAAAAACTTATCCAGGAGCATGGAGTTGACATCATTGTTTCTCGTTTTCGTTGGGGGAGCGATTGCCCTTGTCAGGGCGCGCTGCTGCGCGGCTCACATCGCGATACAGCGAAACGAGTGCACGGCGGGGCCCGCGCGAGGGCGCGCTCGTCGCTTCGGCCAGGTCGGGCTCCCGAGGGTCTACTGGGGCAAAGAGAGAAAAGCCTCGAGGGCCGGGGTTCGGATCGACAGGTTCTCTTGTTCGGGGGGGTGTTTGCCGCCGTGAGGGCACGCTGCCGCGGGGGTCCCATCTTGCTGTGGAGGAAGGGGAAGCTGCGGCGGCGGCGCGAAACGCGTTCGTCGTTTAGGCCGAACCGGGCATCTGAGGGTTCCAGGAGTTACGCCGACAAATCCAGGGCCGAGTTGAACTCTGCTTTTCTTTATGGGTTGGCCGCTTCCTCTGTCGGGGCGAGCTGCTGTGGGGCTCCCATCGTGGTATAGCGAAGCAGTCCAATGCGGCTTCAACACAAAATCGCGCTCGTCGTTTCATCCGGGTCAGGCTCCGTAGGGTTTCCAGGGGGGGGCACATGGGTCGGAATTATAGGATCGACGCGTTGAATCATCCTGCGCGCCCGCCGCCGGGGCACGCTGCGCGGCGCCGTCGTCGCGAATGTGGCGAAACAGTGTACTGCGACGCGATGTTTCCGGGTCGCGCTTCAAGGAGGGAAGGGCGAGGGTGCGAGATTTTTCGGATCGCAACAGTGGCCTGGCGGCGGCGCTGCCCTATCGGATTGCGCGGTCTCGCATGCGTGTGTCTTTTAGCCATGATAGAGGCGCGCCCCAGGTAGACCCAGGAGGGGGCGTGGATTCTTGGGTTTCTATTGCTGTGCAGCCAGGCGTTTTACCATCCTCGCATTGTCATCCTCAAAGTTGCGGTTCGGGCTAGTGCCAGACTCCGTCTGGAGACGGTTCGACAGCATCCATCCGTGGCCGTCTTCGCAGTGCCAACGAGTTCCCCCCATGGAGACGGCGGCCAGCGCCGGTCGCTGCGCGTGCCAAGAGCGCGTCGACATCGATCATCTGGGTTTGACAAAAGACCAGTACGAACCATCTCCCGAAGAGACGCTCTCGATGGATCGAGCCTGTCGGAGGTGGCGGCGACGCGGGAGAGGTGCGCGGAGCTCCTGCGCGGTCCTCGTCGAGCGGCGACCCGATCTGCACGAGCTCTTGCAGAGGGGGCGGCACAGCGCCCCCCCCCGCTGCGCCGACGTGGTTCGGCAGCCTGGCGCGAGCGAGCTGAGCGGGGTTCTGGAGATTGTGATTCGCGGGCGCGCGATGCGGCACTCGACTACGTGATGGCTCAGCAGATTCGCCTCGAGGACGCGCTCGGCCCCGTGGGGACGAGCGCCCGGCAGAGTGAAGCTGCGTTCGGAGGACGCGCGAGCAGAGGCAGGTGGATCACAAAAGTGCCGACTGCGAGAGTCGAAGAAGAACCAATGCCATAAACATAAACTTTTGGCGCTCCGCGCGGATTTCTTGGATCCGCGCTGGGCCCCCCCGGCGGTGCCTCTGGCGCCGCCCCTGGCGCGCTCCGCGCGCCTGAGAAGGGGGACGCGTGCCCTCGTTGCCAATGCGGGCTCGGATGAGATGCCGGAGGGCGGGATGTTGGAGCCCGCGTAGGCGGGTCGGGCGCTTCTTCGCGAGTCTCGAAGGCTAGGTTAAGAGCACAATTGTGTTTAGAGTGCGATCCTTTTCATCCAGTGGCGAGTATCATTGCCGTCGCATTGCTATAGGCCCCGTTGCTTGGCCGCCCCCTGGGGTTGCAGCTTCTCGCGGTTCATTCCGGGCGGCGTTGCCCGTAGAGAGCACGCTCTCGTCGCCAATGCGGGCCAAAAGCCAGATGGCGACAGGGCGGGACGGGCGCCGTCTCGTAAGTGCCGAAAGCTTGCTCAGCGCGTCGGAGTGCAATGTTTATCGGAGCGCCACCCGTCGCCGAGGGCTTGGTGCTAATTATGGCCGTGGCATTGGGGATATCAGGTTTCGGGAGACCTTTGGGGGGCTCCTGGCAGGAATCCTGGGAGTTCGAGGACGCCTTGGAGGCATCTGAGGGACACGGTTCGGTTTGTCTGCCGACGCTGTCCTGGTACTCCATTCCGTAGGCGTTAGCGTTTCGGTCGCCTCCTGCACGTCGTAGAGTCTGCGTTTCTTCGCACGCCATTGTGGTGCTTGCAGACTCTTTGCTACTATGGTGCTTGCAGGCTGCTGTGGTGCTCGAAGGCTGCTGTGGCCTTCACGGACTAGGGTGGCTTTCACAGGTTCATTGCCCGTGCTCGCAGACATTGTGCTGGGCTCGCAGGTTTTTGTTGAATTTGCAGGGTCCAGCATGTTTTTGCGCACGCGCGCGGAGTTCAAACGGTATTATGTTGTTGGCAGGGTTGCAACAGTTGTAGTAGTGGCATCGGTTGCAGAAGCAGTGGCAGCGACAGTAGCAGTAGCAGGGGTATCAGGAGGAGGGGAGAGAGGGGGACGGGGTGGGCGTAGTCGTCACGTCGTCATGATATTCGGTCATCTTGATGTTGTGGTCGTCGTTGTGACTGTCGTAACCGTTGTCGTCATGATCGTCGTGGTCATCGTGTTCGACTTGGTCGTAGTGGTAGCCATCGTAGTCGGCGCGTGGTCGCCGTTGAGGTCGGCAACGTCGTCGTGATCGTCGTTGTGGTCGTCATCGTAGTCGTCGTCGTGTGATCGTCGGAAATATTGTCGTGTTATCACCGTGTTTCGGCAGTCGTATGCGTGCTTACAGGCACCATTGTTACCCGCGTCCTTTGGACCGAGGGTGCGCCCATACCCTTACCAGTGCGCAACTGTACAACAGAAGTGTAATCAACGCAGGCGTTGTGGTGTACACAAGCGCTGTGGTGCGCGCAGACATTCCGGTGTACGTACGCAGGCGCCTTGGTGAAGGCCGTTGCTGTTGTGAGTTCGCGCAAGCGCAGTGGTGCACGAACGCACTGTGGTGCACACAGGCACTACGGTGTATATAGGCGTTGTGGTGCACGCGGATGCGTCGGTGCAAACTGTGGTGCGCAAAGTGGTGCATGCTGTGGTGCGCACAAGCGTGGTGGTTCCGGGGCCACATGGCGGCGGGGGGGGTGCGTTACATCATGCGGCCCCCCCCGCCCCCCCCATAACGCCGGTTATCGCCACGATAAAACATGCTCTCCAAGAAACCATGTGTTCTTCGTCAGTGTAGCCTGTTGTTCTCCGCTCCGCACGCCGCGCGGTGATTCACGTGGCCGTACAAGAAGCTGCGGCGGTCAGGGTGTTCCGGCTTTCTCCCAGATTCGGCGGCGAATTTTGGGGGGAAGTATGAGGGGGCAGGCCTTTTCAGAAGGTTGCGGTTTTTTTGAGAAGCCTTCGCGCTTTCTGATCTGAGAGGTTGTCTAAGCTTTCTCCGAAAACAGATGCTGCGGTTCAGAAGGCCGAGGGGCTTCTGAGAAGCCCGGCCGCCTTCTGAGAAGGCTTGTTCCATCTCATTTCCCCCTGGGCTCGCCGCCGACAGGTGCATCTCGCGCGCGGATTTTCAGGGTTGGGTTTCTTGCGATGGTTTCTTGTGGCCGCGTCCGCACTGTATTCAGTATCGTTTAACCGATCCCTATTCCCATCCCCATGCCAGCTCCCGCCATCCCATCGTCCCAGTGGGGATGCACTCCTCGAAGCTCGAGTGGAATAACCCATACCCCCTAGGGGGGTACATCGGCCAGTGGGGTCCAGTCCACGCCCGTGGGGGAAGGGATCGGTTACACGATGCTCATGTGTGTTCTGCCTTCGGCGGCGGCGGGGTGCGGTGCTCTCCATCCCCGAGTGCCTCGCGCTCTGCCCCCCCCCCCCCCTCGGCGCGACGGCGCCAGAGGCGGCGCCGGGGGGCCCAGCGCCGATCCCCCGAAGTCCGCGCGGACCGTCGACGTCTTGTGTGTTGCCCAGAGATCGGAGGCCCCGAAGCATCTGCAGCGGACAGCCTTGGCCGTTGTCGGCCTCCAGGGGCCCTCAGAGGGCCCCGGGGCCGCCAGCAAAACTGCGCCAGGATGGAAAACCGTCCCTGAGGAAGCGGTCCAGACCTTTTTGTGGGCCCACGCAGATTCGAGCGCCAGATGTCTGCGCACTGCAGGTTTTGCCGCTCCTCCAGGACAGTCTGCTGCTGGGCGTCCTCATGGCGAAGAAGGGCGAGCCCATGGCCAGGCAGCTGGAGGTTCTCAGCGCCCCCGCCTTCGCGCGCCTCCGGGTGACCCAGGCGGTCCTCGCAAGGAAGGACCGGGCGGCGTGCATACACGGGGTGTCGGAGCCTAAGAGACGGGGGTCAATGCAGACGGGGGTCAGCCAGGGCACCGGATCCTGCAGGATCCTGCGAAGACCCTTTTTGGCTGACCCGGGTTAGCGAGCCGTTCGTGGCCGCGAGGCGGCCGTGCCTATTGGCTGACCCGGGTTTGCGAAGACCTGCGTTGCAGTTTTTTTCCTGCATTTCAGTTTTTTGGTTTCCTGGTGACCCGGGTCTGGATTGACCCGGGTCAGAAGATCCCCGAGGGTGTGTGCCCGCGGGGAGGATCAGTATGAGAGGAGGAGGAGGAGGAGGAGGAGGAGGAGGAGGAGGAGGAGGAGGAGGACGAGGAGGAGGAGGAGGAGGAGGAGGAGGAGGTGGAGGTGGAGGAGGAGGAGGAGGGGAATTTGACGAGGAGGAGGAGGGAGGAGGGGGCGGCCTGCGGAGAGGGCAGCCAGGGGTGGCCAGGCATCCCGCGCGAGCTCCGAGGCGCCCTCCCTCCGGGCCCCCCCGCAGGGCGCCTTCCGCGCACCCCGCTGGGATCCCCGGCCCGCCCCGCCGGCCGCGAGGCCCGCCCGCTGCTCTGCTGGGGCCCTGGCCTCGGGCCAGGCCTCTCGGCCGCGCCCTGCGGCCGCGGCCGAGGGCCCTCTCGGAGGAAGGCGGTCCCCGGAGAGGAGGGAGAAGGCGCCAGTGAACCCAGACCTCCTCGCGTCGTGAAAAAATCACGACGGAGGTTTTTCGCTATTCTCGGCCTCCGGGGGCCCTCGCCGGGCCTCGGGACCGTCAAAAAACGACTCAGGACGAAAAACCGGTCCCGGGGAAGGGGTCGGGACCTCTGGGGGTCGCGTCATGAAAAAATCATGACGTCGGGGGTCTGGGGAAGGCGCCGCGGCCACCGCGCGGCACTGGGCCCCCCAGGAGTCCAGAAGTCCGGGCTTCCCCTCGCCGCCCTCCGTCGCCCTCCTTTTGCCCCCCCCTTCTCTCCCCGAGGCGGGCTGCCTGCCCTGGCTCCAGATCCGCCGCCGCGGTATCATCAACAGGGCGGGCCCATGACTCTGGGCCTCCCAGCTGGGGTCCGAGCAGGTGGGGTCGGAGGAGTGCACCGGGTCGTCGATGCATCGGCGATGCGGCCCGACGCGGAACCCGATGTTCTTCACGCGGTCGTCGCCGATGCATCGCCGACCTCGCCGATGCATCGCCGGTGCATCGCTGATGCGGCGCAATCCTCCGACCCCATCTACTCCGACCCCATCTAGGAGGCCTCTAAAAGAGTACCCATACGGCTACCCTTCCCTCGTTTTCGCTCTTTTGGGTTTCCTGGGAGGCCTTCGTGGCCATGGCCGAATGCGCCTCGAAGTCCTGGTCAGAATGCACCCGGGGAGGGGTCCGGGGGGCAGCGGCATCGGTACCTTTTGGCTCCCCCACCCCCCGCGAGGAGGGTCCCGTTGGGCGCGCGCGCGCCGCCAGAGTCTAGTCCTCTCCCAGAATTGGGGATCGGAGCTGGTCGGGTCGGAGGATCGCGCCGCATCGCTGATGCATCGGCGATGCGGCGCGATGCCCTCGGCCTCCACCTTCCACACCTGCGCGGCGGCCGCCGCTAGCGCGGCCGCAGTGGCGGCCGCCGTCGAGGCCGCGGCGGCGGTCTCGGCGGTCGCCGCGGCCGCGCCATGGCGGCACGAGCTGCGCGGAAGGCTCGGCAGGTGGAGGGTCGAGGATGCGGAGCCCAGTTTTCGCCACGCCGACGGCGGCGATGCATCGGGGATGCGGCGCGTCCTTCCGACCCCATCATCTCGGACCCGATTTGGGAGGCCTCTGCAGAAGGGGTGTCTTCCCCCGCTGGGCGATCTGCCGCCCCGTGGACCTGCACCCTCCGCACCTCTCGCGCGGAAGGTGCCGCCGCCGCGGCCTCGACGGTGGCCGCCGCCGCGGCCGCGGCGGCGGCCGCGGCAGCGCGGCGCTTGCCGCGCAGAGGGCACGGAGGGTGCAGGGCGAGGGGCCGCGGTCGCGCTGAGAGCAGCCCGAGGCAGGCCACGTCGGCGTGCGTCGGTTGTGCCCGAGGCGTCGAGGGCGAGGCCAGTCCTCGCCAGCAGCATCGATGCTCCTCAGGACGCTTGTTGGCCCAGTCTGTGTGTGTGTGTGTGTGTGTGTGTTGAGCCCGTTCGGCTACGCCGATAGCACGAAGCCTGCGTCGACTCCCAGTTGCACCGCCTGCGCCAAGTTGCAGGGCATCGGTGGGCAACACACATTCAGGGGCAACGTTAGGGAGAGATGGGCTCACGGGGGGCTGCATCGACCCCGAATCGCCCATTGATCGCCGATAAGAGGCCCGATAGTCCACCCCGCAGTGCGGATTCCTTATCAAGGGCCCATCGCCGATCTATCGGCGATTTACCGCCGCTTCCAGGTCGATGTTTTCCCTGCTGAGTCGGTCCTTTCACGTTGCCCCTCGGGAAGACGCCACCCCCAGAGAGGGCCCTGGAGGGCCCGCGCGCTGCCAGCAGGATCTCGTCCCCCCGCCAGCGATGTGACGCCGCAGTCGCGCTGATAACGAAGTGGCGTGCCGCGTCGGCGCGTGACTGCGCCCAGCGCTGTGGCTTAGGGCCCCACGGCATCCGCCGATCTGACTCGTGTCCATCTGCGGCCCCGAGGTCCCGACAGCCTCCCCGGGTGCAGCGTCTCGCCCCGGGTCCGCTCGTCCTGGCCCCCGGGGTGTTGGCAACGGCCCCCTCCGGGGGCCGAGATCGAGGGCGGGCCTCCGGGGGAGTGAGGCAGATCGTCGGAGATCTGGGGCGAGTCCTCGGGGGAGGCCCACCGAATCCCAGAACAGACGTACCCTGGAGAGGGGCCTCGCCAGGCCTCGTAGCTGGGGATCCGAGCAGACGGGGTCGGAGGGTCGCGCCGCATCGTCCATGCATCGGCGATGCATCGCCGATGCGGCTCGATGTGGGGCCCACTTTCCTCCACGCCGACGTCGCCGATGCATCGCCGACGTCGCCAGTGCACGGCCGATGCATCGCCGATGCATCGGCGATGCGGTGAGATCCTCCGACCCCGTCTACTCGGACCCAACCTAGGAGGCCTCTAGCCTCAGGGCCCGCTCACCTCGGGGCGCCCGACGGCTGCGTTTTGGCGCCCGCCGAGGCCGCTGCGAGACCTCACTGGGGGTACGTCGCCCTGGGGGTTCCTTTGGGCATTCCCGCGGAAGACACGAAGTCCCCGCCTGAAGGACACGACGACGCCGCTCTTCCAGCAGGCGCGCGGTGTAAAAACAAGGCGTCGCCTTCACCAACTTTGGCGCGTAAGCTGCCCGCGTGAGGTCGCGCGTGAGCGCCCCTCGTTCCCCCCCCCAAGAAAGCAGCTAACAAGCAGCAGCAACATGTAGCCTGCCGTGCCAGCGGCCCACGCAAGCCGCCGCGCAAGGTCGCGATGTCATCGTTCGGCAGCGAGCCCGGGGGGAGGGTGCGGGCCTTCTCGGAAGGCTCCGAAGGCTTTCGGCCATCCGAGAAGTCGTCGAAGCCTTCTCCGATGACGGGAAGAATAGGCACGAAGACCGACCGCAGTTCTGGCTCCTTTTGAACAGGACTCGTTGTCGGCGTCCCCCGCGGATGTGTTTGATTTGAGAGACGGCCGACTGCCCAACAGCGGCAGATGTCGGTTGTGGGCAACATTTGATGTTGAGCATCGTGGAAAGGCGTGCGCCCGTGGAGCAATTGTATCACATTGCCTGATTCGAGCTCTGCGCGTTTCACTCTGACGCTGGGTGGCTGGATTGTCAGGTGGCTGCGTTCTCTTCAAAAAAAACATTTGATGTTGAGCATCGTACTCATTTTTTGTCGTACCCATTCCAGGCGTCCAGAGAGGCGGTTTCTCGGGGTGCTGGAGGGTCTCCGAGAAGCCCCCGCCGCCCCCTGAGAAGGCCTGCCCCCCTCCCTTCCTCTCCGGGCGCGCAGCCGCATCGTGCGTGCTTTGTCCTTTTTCGTCGTTCGGGTGAGCGACGGAAGAAACCTCGGAGGGCACCAACTATACACCAACACCGATCCTGGCCCAGGATCACCCTGGGCCCAGGATCGGTGTATATGCCTTCTTGCGCAAGGCAGGGGGGCGTATACACCGATCCTGGGCCCAGGGTGATCCTGGCCAGGATCGGTGTTGGTGTATAGTTGGCGCCTTCCTAAAACCGGGGTCGACTGCGCGGACATCCTCGGGCGGGTGGCAACGGGGGGTGACCCAACTGGGGGCCGAAGAGAAGGACCCTCACGGGGCCCTCTGGAGCCAGCTGGTGCCAAAAAGGAACCCTGGGGGGCTCCTGCAGGGCCCTTCTCTTCACCCCCTAATTATTTGGGTCCACCCCCCAGTGCTACCCGCCCGACCTCCGCGCGCAAGTTGCCCCCACAAAGGTCGCGCCGTTGAGCGCCCTCTCTTCGCTGCGCGGTGCGCCGCGCCGGCGGCCCTCGTAGAGTCTACTGCTGGAGGTCGCTATGCTTGGCAGTGCTCGGACGTGTGCACTTTCTCTCGGCAAGGGCCATCGAGGAGCACTCGGGGCCATCTTGCCAAGCAACAGTGCGCGCACGGGGCCGAAAAATGCACCGGGCACGGACTTCCGAGCGATGGCGAGTATGCCATTTCACGGAAGACCCGCTCCCCCGACGTCATGGTTGTTTGTCATATATATATATATGGATAACGACGCCCCCCTGGGGCCGATTTTTCATCCCGAGCAATTTGTTACGCTGCCGGGGCCCGGCGAGGGCCCCCCCGAGGCCGAAAAAAAGCTGCAAATCTCCCGCCATGTTTTTTGTGCATTGTCCGAGGGCGTCTTTTCGTCGCTCAGGTGAGCGAGCGACGCAAAAAAATGAATTTGACTGCGCCGACCTTCGCGCTTGAGCTGCTCGCGTAAGGTCGCGCGTGAGCGCCTTCGTTTCCAGTGTAGCGTGCCGCACTGGGGGCCCGCATAAGCCGCGGCGTAAGGTCGCTTTCGGTAGCAGATCATATACCCTCTCAATTCCGTCTTTAGCGTCAACTAGCGTTTGGGAGTCGGTGAGATAGCGCCGATTTAGAGTCGACGTAGCGTCGACGAGCGTCGATTTAGCGTCGACCAGCGTCGATTCGTAAGAGCCGAGAAGAGGGTCTGGGAGGCTCCCGTGAGTTGCCGCCAAAGTCGTTGCGTCACCTCGCGCAAGACCCGTCTCTGATCGTCGCTCAGGTGGGAAAGAGCGCGTTCTGTGGGTTGGAACCGGATCCCCCCTGGCCCCCCCCCTCTCCTCCCTCCTCCTTCGATTCGACGTAAGAGTGACCTTTCGCCGGAGTGACCTTTGGTGCGGGCACAGATGGGCCCTCAGATGGCTGAAAATGAAGCGGTAGCAGGGGCTTGCGCACCCAGGTTTGGTCTCCCCGCGGCCCCCAAAAAGCCGCGCACCAAAGGTCACTCTTACCCAGGGTCACTCCTGCGTGTAGCCGACTCCCCTTCTCCTCCTCCCCGGTTCGAAACGCGCCGCCGAATGTTCCCAAGACGAGCGCCCGTGAACCGCGTTCTCTCTCTCTCTCTCTCTTTCTCTCTCTCTCTCTCTCAGGTGGCGAGCCTCCTGGACGCCCACGGCGGCGGCGCGCAGGAGGCCGCGGCGTCGCGCGGCGCCGCCGTGGCGCGGGCCGTGGGGTCGCTGCGGGCCCGCCGCTCGCGCCTCGAGGCGAGCGCGCGCCACGCCGAGGCCCCGAGGGAAGCGGCGCGGGCCCCTCCTCCTCCCCGTCCTTCCCCGTCCTTCCCCGTCCTTCCCCGTCCTTCCCCGCCCCCTCCCCCTCCCCCTCCTCTTCTTGCCCGCCCCTCTCGCCCCCGTGCCCCCCGCCCCCCCTCGCCTCGTCTCCCCCCCCCTGTTCACCAATTCCCCTTACTTCTCGCGGCCCATGCCTCCTCTCATCCTCTTCCCGCTTCTGCCCCTGCCGCCGCTGGCGATGCTGCCCCCCCCCTCCTCGCCGCCCCGCCCACGCCTCCGCCCTCCTCGCTTCCCCGTGCGCGCCCTGGGGGGGCCCGAGGGCCCCGAGGGAAGCAGCGCGGGCCCCTCCTCCTTCCCGTCCTCCCCCTCCTGTTCCTCTTCCTCCTCCTCTGCCCCAGCTTCGTGCTCTGGCGCGATCCTCTGACCCCATCAGTCGGCTTGCTGGGGTTCAGTACGCATGGGGCCGTCGACGTTGCATTCCCGCGGCCGTCATGCTATCCTCTGTCTCACGTTGCAGTGCAGTTTCGTTGTCGTGTATCACAGGGTTTGAGGTCGTGGTGGTAATGCTTGTTGAAAAAAACACTCTCGCCCATCAATCGGGGCCAGTCAGCCACGCGCAGAGGGGGGGATGGGGGATGGGGGGAAGGCTTCTCAGGAGCACACCTGCTTCGCAGAGGGATGGGGGGAAGGCTTCTCAGGAGCACACCTGCTTCGCAGAGGGCGGGGGGCTCGTCTGCAGATGCAGGGCCCGCGCCATCATCCGACGCGGGGACTCATCCGTCACCACCGCCTGGGGGATCGATCTCCGCGGACCTCCACAGCCGGTGGACGTGGATGGACTTGGACCCCCAGGACCATCATATGCATATCCACCGCCCGCTGGGCCACCAGGACGTTAGTTCACAGGCGGTGCATATGGATAAATCATACTTGTCCGCCTCGTATAGTATATTATACTCAGTGGCAAGCGGCGGCCCAAACGCAGTGCACGTGCTTTTTGTCCGACACCCGTCGCCTGGAGATCCGGCAAGAAGATTATACATTGTGCGTTGTCCCCAGCGTTTGCTCGGAGCCTCATGGGACTGGACTCCGATGCCTTCTTGTATAGAAGCGTGGTTCCCGATCAATCTCTGAAAGGGAAACTGTACAAGCATAAACCTCCGACGATACGCGTGGATGTCTTGGATCGGCGCTGGGCCCTCCCTGGCGGCGCCACCGGCGCCGCCCCTGGCGCGCGGAGCGCGCCAGGGAGGGGGCTTCAGCGCAGATCCAAGAAATCCGCGCGGACCTCCCAAGATAGATGCTTATGCAGTTTTCGTCTCTCTCTACACCAGCCCAACACGGGGAGGGGGCGCTCCGCGCAGATCCGAGAAGCCCGATCGGGCCTCCCAAAAAAGCAGCCGCCCGTGCAGGTTGTCTCTCCTTCCGCCAGCCCCACAGGGACGAGGGGGCGTTCCGCGCAGGTCCGAGACTCAGAGCGTGAATTACCTACCCCGCTTTCGCTTCCAGGCAAAACCAAACCATACCACGCGCCTCCTCGTCAAGCGGCCTGACCAGTACAGGCTGCAACTTGGCATCGTCTGGTATCTCTTGGAAGCGAGGGTGGTCAAAAGCGAGGTAGGTTTGTTTTCCCCCTAGAGGCATCCGCGCGGACCGACGTTTGTGCAGCTGGTCGCCCTCTGCCAGCCCGAGCTCCGGCCGCGGCGCGCGGCAAAGCCCGGGGAGCCCGCGGGAAGCCCCCGGGGTGATGGGCCTGTTGTCCACCACCACCACCGTAAGTTGGAGGGGGAGGGGGTCCTCCTCCTCCTCCTCCTCCTCCTCCTCCTCCTCCTCCTCGTCCTCGTCCTCCTCCTCCTCCTCCTCCTCCTCCTCCTCCTCCTCCTCCTCCTCCTCCTCCTCCGTTTTCCTCCTCCTCCTCCTCCTCCCTTTTCCTCCTCCTCCTCCTCCTCCTCCTCTTCCTGCTCCTCCTCCTCCTCCTCCTCCTTCCTCCTCCTCATCCTCCTCCCCCCTCCCAACTTATGGTGGTGGTGGTGGTGGAAAACGAGCCCATCACTGGGGGCACTGGGCAGGCCCCGCCGAGTCTCGGGGGTAAGGGGTCCGGGCCGCCGAGGCACGCCTCGGAAGCGAGGATGTCGAGGCTCGGGGGGGGGGGGACTGGGCCCAGGGCCGGAGGACGCGCCCGCGACGTGCCCAGCGGCACGGCGGCGGAGTGCTCCTCCTCCTCCTCGTCCTCCTCCTCCTCCTTCCTCCTCCTCTCCTCCTCTTTCTCCTGCTCCTCCTCCTCCTCCTCCTCCTCCTCCTCCTCCACCTCCTCTTCCTTCTCCTCCTCGTCGTCCTCCTCCTCCACCTCCTCCTCCTCCTCTGGCCTCCTCCTGCTCCGCCTGGAGCCTCCTGTTTCCTCCCAAAGCATCCTGGGAGCTCGGGAGGGGCTCTGGTCCGCGGGCCGTTGTCTCGGGGCCGGGTCGCTGCACCTCCCCGCGGCCGAGGCTCGACGTGGCCCCTTCCGTTCCCTGTCTGGCCCTCCTTACGGGGCAGCGCGACGGGTGCGCTCCGAGCCCATCTGGGAGGCTTGCCGCCGCACTTCGGGGGGAGGGGGGCTGCATGCTTCCCGGGGCTGGCCAAAGCCCACTGCAGTCGCCGATCTGTTCTTCTCCAGCGTCCCCACGGCGGCCTCGATGCGGGCGTTGAACTCCGCAGTGTCCCGGCCCGCGTCCGTCCAGGCCATCGCGCCGCCAGGGCCCGCGATCTTGCCGAGGCCGCGCGAGATGCCGAGCAGCTGCGCGCGGAGGGCCTCTCGGGGGGGGGGGGGCGGGCGCAGATGGCGCGGCGGGCCCGGCAGTTCGGCCGAGAGTTGGACCGGACGTAGACTGAAGAGGGTGGCGGTTCGCGGTGTTCGCGCGTTCTCGTCGGCTCTCGACGGCCTGCAAGCCTCGGGGTGCTCTCCAGCAGCTGCGCCTCGCCGAGGGGCGTCGGGGGGTGCCCAGAGCGTCCCCAGCGGCCGCCGGAGACCCGAGTGATGTCCCGAACATTGCACGGCGAGGGTCACCGGAGGAATACACCTTAGGCGATGCTTAAGAAAACTTAAGTTTTCGGCCAGAGTCTCGATGATTCTTAATGTTTCAATGTAAATCCTAAGATTCGAATAAACATTCTGGGTTTTTATCAAAATTCTGAGACTATGAATTTCTTAACCCATGATTTCTAAAGCATTTCGCAGGGTGTAGGTTCACCATGAATTCGGATCGGCCGTACGTCGGTTGATGTTCCGACTTTGACGTGTGTCGGAAAGTCGGGAATGCATGCCAAACGATGCGAACAAATAGGGCATGGATCTCCGCCGCAGAAAACTTGGGCCGGATGTTTCCTGAAGGGTGTGGCGGAAACAGCGACGGCGAAGTGGGGCGGAGATTGGCATCAGATGATCTTGAAACGCACGGTGGATCCGAAGTCAGGGGATGACCATGACCAGGATGTCGCGGGATCTTGTCGGCGCCGAGGAAGAACTGGTACCGATGCCGCTGCCCTTGCTTCGTGTTTGCTTTTTTTGGGCCTCCCGCGAGGATCTCGTCGCCACGGCTCGATTCGGCCCGAAGCTATGGCCAGAGCGCCTTCACGAAGCAGCACCCTGCCAAGAAACACCCTGCTTGCCTCCAGGGTGCCCTGGGTTTCTTGGTTTTCAATCGCTTCGCGATGGACAGCGTGACGTTCCCACACGCAAAAAATCAATGGACGTCCTGGGGTCTCAGGGTTGGGTTTCTTGTGGAAGGTGTCTTGTGGATGGGCCCCTACTGCATGGCCATGACCAGGGCGTCGCGGGATCTCGTCGACGCCGACCGTTGCAGCACAAGAAGCGCCGCAGATCGGCCAAAAGCAAACGACACCACCCCACCCCACCTGCGGCCCCTCCGTGTTGCGCTTCGGCCCTCCTCCTCCTCCTCCTCCTCCTCCTCCTCCTCCTCCTCCTCCTCCTCCTCATCGGGGGCCGTAGCGTGCACCTTGCAAACGCCCACGCCAGATTTGCTGGTGGACGCTCAGCCACGCGGGGCCGCAGGCGGGGTGGCATCGCTTGCTGCATGGCCCAGCACGAACGCCATTCCTCCGAGCCGTGCGCGGCCTTCGGGGCATCGACGTCTGGGCCTCCGTGCCGGCGCCGCTGGCGCCGCCTTTGGCGCGCTCCGCGGGCCCAGGGAAGGGGGAGCCAGCGCGAATCCAAGAGATGTGCGCGGACCTCGGAGAGGCGTCACGGCCGTGCCGATGTTTGTTCCTCGAGATTTCTGGGTCGTGGTCCACGAAGCGGCGATGGCCGGGGTGGGCGCTGGCCAGGATCGGCACCGACATTTCCGCGTTCCGTCCGGTCCTCGTGTTCTTCCCCTCCAGAGGCGGCGCACGCCAACGCCACGATGTGGATCGGGGCGCTGAAGAGGGAGTACGACCAGGAGAGGGTCCCCTCCTTCGGCTGGGGCGCAGAGGCCTCCCTCCCCGAGCCCAGTTCTCCGACGGAGTGTGATCTTTGTCGTCCGACGTTCTTATTCCTTGACTTCGGGGGTTGCGAAGGGTGCCCCTGGCCCAAGGTGCCCCCAGCTCTTCTCTCCATTTTTGGAAGCTCCTGGGCCCCCCTGGGCCTCGTGAGGGGTGCTCTGGAGGCCGTGGGGGCCTCCTTGGAAATGCTGGGGGCACCTTGGGCCAGGGGCACTTCTAACAGCACCCAAACCTAGTCCTCGCCCCCTTCTTGGACGCCCCCGACACTCCCTGGGCCTCTCCCGGGGCGCGTTCAGACCAGGACTTTGGGGCGAACCCCGCCGTGGCGCCTCTGGGGCCCCCCGGGCCTCGTGAGGGGTGCTCTCGAGGCCGTTGGGCGGCCTCCTTGGAAATCCTGCGGGGCACGTGAGGAATTCTCTGGCTTGACGTCGCTCGGACGCGTGCGTTTTTTCCTCGGCGAGGACCATCGAGGAGCATCCTGGATCCTTTTGCGAGCAACAGCACGCACGAAGCCGAAGAATGCACAGGGAGTGGACGTCCGGGCGATGGCAAGCTGGAAGCCGTGGGCTTGAGGATGCTGGGCGGCACCCTGGGCCGGGGGCACTTCTCGCAGCACCAGAGGCCTGCCTCCCTTGGCGCACTGCCTGTCGCCCCGCTTGCGGTGCTCCCGCGGCGCCACCGCTGCGAGCCAATTCCTCGGTGGCCCTCCAGATTCCGCCAGTCTCACTGAGGCCCCCCCGGAACACGGCCCCTGGATGATCGAGTCCATTCTGTGCCCAGCTTCGGCGGTCGGAAGCTTCCAGGTGATTTCCATCATCGTGTCCGATCGGAGCCTGGCCGAAGCAGGCATCTGGACCACCCGTCGGAGTCCGGACGCAGGCAGTCGGCAGGGCCGCGCGTGCCAGGAGCCCCACCGGCCGCTCCAGGTGCGACTTGCCGCGCCCCCCGGTCTGATCTTGGGCGGCGAGCCCGGGGGGGAAGGCAGAGGGGGCGGGCCCTCTCAGAAGGCCTTCGGCTTTCCAAGTCTTCTCCGATGCCACAGGCGGCTTCTCAGCAGGCGCGAGGGCCTCTGAGGAGCCCCGCCGCCCTCTGAGAAGGCTTGCCCCCTCTCGCTTCCTCATTGGACTCGCCGCCGAGGCCTCTCAGAGAGGGATCGTGCGCAGAGAGGAGCACGCGACACTGCAGTCTAAAGCGCTCCTCTTGCGCAGGGAGCTGGCTACCCTCTCGCAAGTTGTCGAGAGGTCGAGGGGGGAGGCTCGCCTCACCTGGGAGGTGTCTCGCCTGGGATCAGGCGATCACAGACATGGCTCAAGGGGGCGTGGCTTTGCGCCAGGTCCCGGTTCCATGGGGAAATCGCGGATTCCCGCCGCCGAGCAAGGCGGCACCGGCCGCATCTTGGAGAGGGCACCTTCCCCGATCCATGGATTTGGCGACCACGCGCCAGATCCATGGATCGCCAATCCACGCTTGCGCGCCCCCCGATGGGAGGAGAGGGCGAGGACGGGCCTGTGCGACAGGGCTGCCTATCGACTCCCCAGCTTCGCCGTCGCCTGCGGCATCGCTCCCAGTGGTGGTGGCCGCTGCTGCGGCCCCGGTGCTCTGCAACGGCACAGTCCGAGCGGAGTCTCGCGCCGCCCACCGTCCCCTCGCACTCCCCTCCCCAGTCCCCTCGCCGTGCGAAAAAGTCGCGACGGGAGGCCTTTCGCTCCGTTCGGGCTCCGGGGGCCCTTGCCGGGCCCCGGGGCCGTCAAGCCACGACTCGGGACGAAAAGCCGGTCCCGGGGAAGGGGTCCAGTCCTCTGGGGATCGACGTTGTTCAAGCAGTGGCGAAGCGTCCTGGCTCGCCTATAGCCCTACCGAACAATGTTCTGAGAACCTTATGTGGTTCCCACGAAATGGTCTTAGAACATTTCTGGCGGAGACTGTCTTAGCTTAACACATCGGGTTAATGTTCTAAGAACACTGTTTTGGTTCTTCGAACATTTGGGGGTTCTAAGAACAGTTCGTGGTAGGACTATAGGAATACCGGGACGGTCGGCCCCTGCTCGAGTTGTGAACAAAAAGCCCGAAGTCGGGGGTCTGGGCCGGCTGGCGCCTCCCGCCACTGCTCCCCCCACCCCCTGCCTTCATCGCCCGCGTCGGCCCTGCCAGGCCCTGCCCTCCCCCGTCCCCCTCCTCCTCCTCCTCCTCCTCCTCCTCCTCCTCCTCCTCCTCCTCCTCCTCCTCCTCCTTCTCCTCTGTCCCCCTCCACCGCCCCCCAGAGGATGGCCAGTCCCTGAGGATCCTGCGCTCCGCGCAGGAGAAGGAGGACCGCAGGTTCAGTCAAGGGTGGAAAAACCACCCCGACCCCGACAATTCGCGTTTACTAAACAGCCCTGGGCGTTTACTAAACAGCCCTGCCCTGTTCGATTCCTTCCATGGGTGCGTTTACTAAACGGCTTCGCTTGTCGGGGTGCTTATTATGGGGGTGGATTTTCTGCTCTCTATTCAGAGGAGTGCGGGGTGGGGAAGGAGAGGGGGCCAGAGCAGACCAAGCACGCGTAACTGATGTTGCGGCGTGCCCCCCGTCCCAAGTCCTGCATTCGCCAAAGTGAGGGGGACGATCGGCCTCGTATTGCCCCTGCGTGCATGGCTGAAGTGGGGACCCACGATGCGGATCATCGTTGTTGTCGCCGTTGTCGTCCCGCGCCCCGCCCGCGACCAGCCTACAACACACTCAACAACCAACCCGCGACCCATGCACGACCCACCGGTGGCCCACCGACCCAAGCCCCGCCCACATCGCTTTGGCTAACATCGGCCGCTCGCTGCGGTCTGTCTTGCCTTGGATTGGGAACCGCTCCCAAGACTGCCTCAGGACCTGCCCCTCCTCGTCTTCAGCCTCCCCCTCCTCTTCCTCCTTTCTCCTCCTCCTCCTCCTCATCATCCTCATCCTCCTCTCCTCCTCCCCCTCCTCACATCCCTGGGACCTTCTTAGAGCTCGGACTCCGAGCCACGCTCCCCCAGCCTCCTAGGCGAAGGCCCTGTGACAACCCCCAGGAGCGTTCAAGATCGGCAAGAAGTGGACACGAGTTCCGGTGATATTCGGGCGCTGGACCCCCGGGCACCCGCAAGGAAGGCTTGCAATACCCAACGTAGACAACTCGAGGGGGCTTGAGGACCACTTGGTGCCTACTGCAGGGTGGCGGACCCACAAGGATGATTGGGGCAGGAGGAGGACGACGAGAACTGGGTCGGAGGAGTGGAGGAGGAGAAGGAGGATGAGGATGAGGAGGAGGAGGAGCTGGAGGAAGAGGAGGAGGAGGAGGAGGCCGTAGCAATTTTGGCTCAAGCCGCCCACCAGCGGGCGAACCCCCCTTTTGCATGATTCGAGCGAGCTAGGCCATGTCCTTTCTGCTCTCTTGCGACAGGTGGGTGTTCTGCTGTGGAGTTTGAGGATGGCAACGGGAGGCCCCCTTGGAGGGGCGGCTGGGGCGCGCGCCTCGGCGGATCGGTTTGTGGCTAAGTTGCAGGCCGAGATCAAGCGAATCAAGGGCCAGCTCGTGGAGGCGCTGGGCATGCTTGCGGCCCTCAACGACGACGCCAGTGCCATGGTCTTCGGCAGCGAGGTCGTGGAGCTGCGTCGCAGATTGCAGCTCATTATTCCGGTGGTTGCAGCCGGCATCGCAGGCGTGAGAGTCTCGGGCACAACACGGGCTCGGCGCAATTTTGCTGAGCACAACTTCGAAATGCCTGCCGAGATCTTTGCTGGCGCGTCCCCCGCAGAGCTCAACAGGCTCCAGCGTGCGGGCAGGGCGAGGCCCTCGAACGAGGTTACCCCAGAACCTCGGGCTGTTGACATCGTTGCAACTGTCTGTCCTCACGGCAAGGCTCTACGTTCGGAGGCCGCCGAGTTCATTCCTGGGGCGGGTCACTGGGTACCGATTGGTGTGTGCCCAGCCTCCAAGGGCCTTCGATGCACGTGCGGCACGGCGGTCTATTGCTCAGTGACCATCGGCGCCACTTGCTTCGTGAAGTATCCCGTGCAGAGGGGCTCTGGCGCGGGAGTTTGGGCAGATCAAGCGGTGGTGCTTCGTCGTGAGGCGGAGGGCGAGGCTCAGGACGAGGCCGAGCAGTCCGAGATTACGGACTTGGAGGCAGGCACGGTCGTGCCAGATCCCGCCTCGGACACGATCACCAACACCGAAAGGGACAGCGACAGTGATGTGGAACTGGAGATGCCGCTGGCCATCGGTGCGCCAGCGCCCGATGCTGCAGATGGCGGCCCCCGGTCTCCCTCCGATGGGGTGCCCCCCCCCCACGGAGGACGGCTCTGAGGGTGTGCAGGCGGGATTGGCTGGGCTGCGCGGCGGCTGCCCGAGAAAAACGACGGCCTCTCCCACGATGCTGTACACTACATTCGTGAGATCGAATTGCAATACTCTGCATGGACATCCACCCAGACGAGGAGACCCTTCATCCGTAGGCGACGCCGTTTGGATTCCATTCGTGATATTGATCTGGAGCACTCTGTGTGGACAAGCAGCCAGACGAGGCAACCTTTCATCTGCAGGCGCAATCGTTTGGATTCACGAACCCAGGGGCAAGGCAGATCGATTGGTATCCCAGGTATTTCGCCTCCCTCTGATGATGCAAGCTGTCCACAGCAGTGAGTGTTCCTTTGTGTAGCACACATGCCCCTATTGCAGTCTTTGTATGTGTGCGCGCTTGCCACATGCATCGTAGTTTGTGTTGTTGTGCTATTTTGCGTGCCCTCTATGTCAGAGGTAGACCAACCATGCAGCGTTGTGTGTTATTGTGTGACTCGTGGATTGCCTCTGGTGCCTCGGGATGTGCGATGATGAGGAGGAGGAGGTGGAGGAGGAGGACGCGGAGTCAAGCTAGCCAGCTCGAGCGAGTCAGGCATGGCATGCCTTTTCCCACCCGCCCTCCCACACCATAAGAAACAGCGTTGGCGCAACTGGGGACCGAAATCAGACCGGCAAGGTGGTTTGCCACAGCTGATGCAGCTGCGATGGCGGTTACCGATGGGGAATTCCTGGCGCGTCTCAAATACTGCGCTGGCGTTTCAGCACGAGCCGAGGTGGCCCCAGGAAGCCTCCTGAGGCCCCGGGAGGCCTCCTGAGACCTCCCAGGAGGTCACAGGAAGCCCCAGCGAGCCCCAGGAACCCCCAGGAGGCTTCAGGAGGGCCCAGGAAGCCCCAGGAAGTTCCAGGAGGCTCCAGGAAGCCCTGGGAGGTGTCAGGAAGCCCCAGGGAATCCCAGGAATCCCCAGGATGCCCCCCCAGGAGGATACACGAGGCCCTGGGGAAGCCCCGGCAAGCCCCAGGATGTCCCCAGAGACCCTGGGAGGCCCCAGGGGTGGCGCTCGACGAACTGGCGAGCGAAACGTGTACGCCGCGCCTTAGCGGGAGCGCAACTTTCAGAAAACATGCGCGCAGCGCCGAAGCGAAAACGACATTTCTTCCTGTCGCGCGCGATGTGCACCGCGCTCCATTCCCGCCGCGCATTTCGCAAAACCGACGACATGTCGTCTTTGCGTTGGTTTTTGGGGGGTAGGATGGCCCCTCCCGTTTGGGGTTGCCCCAGACGTCCGCGCGCGATGTGCGCCGCGTCCCGCTCCTGCTACGCATTTCGCATCGCCGACGACAAGACAGGCCATGTTGAGAGGAAAGACGGAAACGTTGTATTGATTATTTGCCATCAACGAGAAGGCCCGGATTGACGTCCGCCCGCGATGTGCGCCGCGTCCCGTTCTTGCTACGCATGTCGCAACGTCGACGACAAGACAGGCCATGTTGAGAGGAACAACGGCGATTTGGTATTGTTTTTTTACAGTCATGATGGGCCCCCTTTATGGGGTTGCTATCGGCTGGACAGAAGGGGAGCAAGAGTATATTCGAATGGGGAATAAGGATAGGAGGAGGAGGAGGAGGAGGAGGAGGAGGAGGAGGAGGAGGAGGAGGAGGAGGAGGAGGAGGAGGAGGAGGAGGAGAGGAAGGGGAGGGCCGCCGCCAGGTTCCAGCGGAGGATGGACATTCAGCGCCGAGACATCGGCACCATGACGGCGGCCATAGACGCGATGGAGCATGGCGACGTGCAGGGCGTGGAGCGGGCCGAGGCGGCGCTGGAAAGCTCCGTGAGGAAGATGCGGTCGCAGGGCAGCGGCTTCCTGGTGCTCATCCAGGACCGGCGGTTCAGAGCTGGGTGCCACGAGAGAGGGGGCCCCGAGAGCGCATAGCCTCGATCAGTGAAGGCTCAGTTCTCGAGATTCCTTTCCTGTCCTTGGGGCCCACTCTGAGGTAAAACTTGGGACCTTTCATTGGATCCTATTTCCAACACGCGAGGAACATCGTGAACATCATCAGCCTCTGCCTGCGGGTATCAAGATTCCTGAACTTGGAACTCTTAGGCAACATGCTCCTATAGTCGGGGCCCTGAAGAAGGAACCCTTAAGTGTTTTGCAGCTTGCCTCAGGTTTTCCTTGTGTTTTCGACAGGAAATCGAAGTCGAACTTATGGAAAAAAGGGGACTCGTTCCTTATTTTGGGTTCCTTAGGTCAACGCCCCGACTGTATCCTTGGGGCCCCATCCTTCCGGACCCCACCTTTGCGCCGCCTGCAGGAGGGCCTCCGTGCCTCTGGCCTGGACTGCCCGTACTGCGCCGCGCAGTGCGTGGACGCGTGCCATGCCGCGGGCAGCCCGTACGTCGCGTGCCTCGCGGAGTGCCAGGGCGTGGGCACGTAGAGCATGCGCTTGCCACGGACTGCTCAGGAGGAAAAGAAACACACAGACACAATTAATCCTCGATTCCCCCGAAAATATTGGAAAATATGGGAAGTGGGGGGGAAGACAAAAAAAACA
>CAUYUJ010015696.1:250705-278205 GCA_963575745.1 Prorocentrum cordatum | reverse complement strand
TCCTGAGGCATCCTGTCCCCGGGGGCTTCCTGACACTTCCTAGGGCTTCCTGGAGTCTCCTGGAATTACCTGGGGGGTCCTGGGCCCTCCTGAAGCCTCCTGGGGCTTCCTGGGGATCGCTGGGGTTTCTCCTGAGGCCTCTTGGGGCCTCCTGAGGCTTCTTGGGGCCTCCTCGGCTCGTGCCGAAATGCCAGCGCAGTCTTTGAGACGCGCCAGGGTTTTTTAATCGGTAACCGCCATCGCGGCTGCATCAGCTGTGGCAAACCACCTTGCCGATCTGATTTCGGTCCCCAGTTGCGCCAGCACTGTTTCTTATGTTGTGGGAAGGCGGGTGGGAATGGACATGCCATGCTTGAGTCGCTCGAGCTGGCCAGCTTGACTCCTGCTTCTGCTCCTGCTCCTCTTCCTCCTCCTCCTGCTCCTCTTCCTCCTCCTGCTCCTCTTCCTCTTCTTCCTCCTCCTCCTCTTCCTCTTCCTCCTCCTCCTCCTCCTCCTCCTCCTCCTCCTCCTCCTGCTCCTCCTCCCGCTCCTCGCATTGAGCAGCGCCCACGAGCCAAGGGGGTGGGGAAGAGCGGCGTGAGGGCCTGCGCGCGGGGCAGCCGGGCAGGACATCGCCCAGCCGCGGCGGCCCCGTCGTGCTGCGCGCCACTGCCTCGCGGCGCGCGCGGAGGAGGCCGGCGCTCAGGGGCGGAGGGGGTGCCATCGCTGGGAATCTCAAGCAGTGGCGAAGCGCCTAGGTTTGCCTATCGGCCCACCGAGGGATATTTTATGAACGAGTTGTGTTTTCTCACGACCGTCCTGTTTCAATACATGGGTTCTTCATGTTCTAAGAACATAGCTTTCGTTATCAGAGCGAGCTGTTCTAAGGAAAGTTGGTGGTTGGTCTGTAGGAGTGCTGGGCCGATCGGCCCTTGTTCTCAAAGTCGGCCGTTCGTCATGAGACCGTTTGTTCGTTCCCTTGTGGTGGAGGGCGTCGACAGGGAGGGCGAAGACTTTGGAGTATATTCGTTGAGCGAAAGCCGTCTAATCTAGGACAACTTAGATGGGTATTCCAAGTGCTCGCAACTTGAGCCAGAACATTACAGCGGAGTGCTCTGTCGATCGCTCCGCCACTGGTTTCCGCGGACAGATCCTGTCGAGACGTTTTCGTTAAAAAAACGTTTCGACAGGAAGTGGGTTCCAGGGCCGCTTCGAGGTTTTTTTTTATCCGATACGCCGAACAATCCGATACATACATATAGCATATATATACATACATATATATATATGTTTCACATAACATTTTTTCTAGGACACATTGGACCTCATTTTAAATTTGCCGGTCCGATGTTACTGCGACACCGTTAGCGGTTCAACATGCAATTTTATATTGAAAAGCCATGTGTGACGCACGACCGGCAGAGGACAGCAACACTTGACGAATTCGCCCATGCGTATCATGTCCACCACATTGACATCCCAATATTCTAGTACCATACACAATCACGAACGACGCGGGCACGACGCGAGACAGTTTGCAACCTATGATATGTTCCACCATGAGCCACAATACAGACAAAACACGTGTCCAGTTAATGTGCTTCGGGTGGTCCAACATTTTGTGTTACACCAGTGAATTACAGTATACTCATGTTTTCGGTCAAAATATCTGACATCATACAGTTGGATCTAAAACGGTACGAACGTTTGTGCCTCATTGTTATCATTGCTTGCGTAGTGGTTTTGTCCCAAGACGTTGTGAACCATGGTGTGGCATACCGCGTATTCCACAACAGAGTCCAGTCCTTCTTGCACTTGTAATGGTATATGTGTATCCCTGGCTCGTCTGTGTTAATTCAAGCTTCGCGCGGCCCGTTTAGCTTCGACCAGAAGAGGTACGCTCTCGACCCGCGAATCAAAAAATGCATCCTTGGTTCGTCAGTTTCATGTCGTGTAATTTGTGCCATGGGAACTTGCCGTGTTCTTGCCAACGTTTCTGCATGATCCGTTTTTTGCGTGATATGTGTTTGATGTTGCTGATGTTGCTAAAGCATGAAGTTTTTCATTCGTTTGCGGCCCATGGATCTCGAGCAGCAGTGGCGACGCTGGAGCAGCTAGGCCAAACGCAAGCAGATGTGCGCCAGCAGCTCGACGCGGAGAGAGTCCTCCTCCTCCTCCTCCTCCTCCTCCTCCTAGAACGCCCTTTGGACAGGTCTTTGGGAGGCTCTTTAGGGGCGGAGGGAGGGTCAGAGGGGACGGAAATTCGTTGTTGGGCAGCGTCCCCGTATTTTCCGTCTCCACTACGGTGAAGTCGGGCGTGTCCTTCTACAGGAGGAATATTCAAGAATAGTCAAACACTAGTATGGGGAGGTTTTTTGTGGATTATTTTTGAGTATTTTAGGGCATTTTCTATAATTTTTATTTTTCGTCGAAAATCCCCCTGTAGGGGGACAGGCCCGACTTAACACTACGGGCGTGCCAAGGGATCCTGGAGGTTGTTCGCGGTCTGCGGGTTCCTGGTACTTTTTCTTGGGAACCCAGGTCGTCAGGTAACGTCTCGGGATGGGAAGCCGGTTTCGGGGAGAGTTCCGGGAGCCAGGGCTCAGGGCTCGCCTTCGTCGTGCCATAGTCGGAGCGTCGATGCGAGGAGCGCGTTTGGCTCGGAGGGCTTCCCCGCGTTCCTCGCGGCTCCTCCCATGCGCCCCGGCATTTTGTGATAGCTGCCTATAACCACAGTTCTCGTCGGCTCCTCACCCGAGGGAGGGTGGAGGGGACAGCGTGGGGAGGAGGAGAGATGACGGGGAGGAGAAGGGCGTGACTTTGGAAAGGGGGTGGTGGAAAGGGAGAGGGTGATGGCGAGCTAGGCGCACTTGCGTCACATCTGACATCCGTCGACTTAGCTGAGCTTGCTTGTAGTACATCGTCTATTAGCCTAGCTTAGGCCAGCCTTGCTCAGGTTAGTTGAGCCCGGCCGAGTTGCGTAGCTAGGCATAGTTAAGACCAGCGAGTGATAGTGTAGATGGCATCTGTTTATCTATCCTGACGCATAATGGTTTTGGCCCTCCTTCGGTGTTCAAGCTTGCCAAGTCCAGGCTTCTCTTGGAGGTCTCTTCGATCTTTCTTGGGGCTCTCGTAGGGCCGTTTCGTAGGAGATTGTGGCCATGCTGCAGGCCATCGACCGAAAGGATGGAGACACTTGACGCCCCGGATCTCTTGGGACTCTCTTGGGATGTTATCAAGCCTTGGGAGCATTTGCGGCCCTCTTGACACCCTTTTTGGGCCCACCGTAAGCCGAAATGGAGAGAATACGAGCATGTTTCAGAGTTTGCTGAGTTCCCTCTCGGGGAGCTTCGCATCCGTGGGAGAGGCGGAGAAACTTCTGAACTACATGCGAGCCTCTTCGGGCCATGCCAGAGACCAGCTTGAGCCATGCTGTGCAATCGCTTAAGGCAGTACCATAGCCGTCTTTGGCCACCGCGGACATCGAGATGGGGATCAGGCTGGTTTTGCAAGAGTTGGTGCCCTAATCCACTTTCGCGCAGATGGCTGCATGGCGGGATTCAATATGACAACGTACGTCTGTGGCCCTTTCCGACATTATTGACAGGATCCTTCGAGAGGATGCCTCCCTCCCGCGCGCGTTTCTGCTCGCAGGATACCGGCGCCCCGCCCCTCGCGCCAGAGGCCGTCGCCAGCATGTATGGGCATGGCCAGAGGTTACGCGAATCGTCGAATTCGTTCGCGCGGGGAGACTCTCAGAACTTTGGCAACCACCTCACCTCGGCGCTACGGGGCCCAAGCATATGCACCACCACCGCGTCCCTACCACTCCCGCCCCCTCCCAGGGGAGCGGAGAGGAAGCAGAGGGAGGCTGGCGGAGGGGATGGGCGATGAAAATGGTGGTGGTGGTGGTGGTGGTGGTGGTGGTGGTGGTGGTGGTGGTGGGGGGGTGGGGGGGGGGGGGGGGGGGGGGGGGGCGGTGGTGGGGGTGGTGGGGGGGGGGGGGGGGGTGAGGTGGTGGTGGCGGTGGTGGTGGCGGTGGTGGTGGCGGTGGGGGTGGGGGTGGGGGGGTGGGGGGGGTGGGGGGGGGGGAAGGTGGGGGTGGTGGTGGTGGTGGTGTGTGGTGTGTGGTTGTGTGGTGGGGGTGGGTGGTGGTGGTGGTGGTGGTGTGGTGGTGGTGGTGGGGGTGGTGGGGGTGGGAGTGGGGGGGGGGGGGATTGGTGGGTGGGTGGGTGGGGTGGTGAGGGGTGGGGGGGGGGCTGGGGGGTGGGGGGGGATGGGTGGGGATGGGTGGGGGTGGGTGTTTGGGGTGAGGGTCAGGACGCCCCTCCCGCCCGCAAGCCGTCTCGCTCACCCCACCGCCCCTCCCAACACATACGTAGCACCCGAGCCTGGCCCGAGCCGCAGCATATTCAGCAGTCGTCTTTGGATGGGCAGCTACTGGGGCCTGCCGCCGCCGCCGCCTCCGCCGCCGCCGCCGCCGCCGCCGCCGCGCCGCGCCGCCGCCGCCCTCGCCGCTGTCCGCCGCCGCCGCCGCCACCGCGCCGCCCGCGCCGCCCGCCGCCGCCGCCGCCGCCGCGGCCCGCTGCCGAATCGCCGCAACCGCTGCCGCCGCAGCAGCTGCCGCCACCGCTGCCGCCGCCGCCGCCGCCGCCGTTGCCGCCGCCCCCCCGCCGCCGCCGCCGCCGCCGCCACCGCCGCCGCCGCCGCCGCCGCAGCCGCCGCAGCCGCTGCCCCCGCCGCAGCCGCCGCCGCCGCCAAATGTATTCTGTATCGTTTTTTTGAGGCCGCATCGGGTTCGTTGCGCATGCTCCGAATTTGGTTTTAAAGGGATGGTGGGGGGTGCCCTCATGGACTCGGGTTGGCTCCCAGTCGCCTGGGGGAGGGGGTGTATACTAATAGGGAACAGTGATCAAGTCAGCCAGCTCGAACGAACCAGAGGGTTCCGTCCACCCCCACCCGCCCTCCCACAACGTAAGAAGCAAGTGCGTCGCGTCCGACGCCTGTCGCTCATCTTATATCGTGGGCGGCCTGACGTTCAGCGCGCGACATGAGCTGCGTCCTATTCCTGCCGCGTATTGAGCAGCGCCGACGAGAAGCATGACCGCGCGCGACCCGCTCCGGCCTCTCATGTTGCATCTTCGGCGGCAACATGTCCAGCGTGCGAAGTGCGCCGCGTCTCATTCCAGCCACGCGTGTTGTAACGCCAATCGTTTCGCTCCTGCCGCGCATGGAGGAGGGGGAGGAGGAGGAGGAGGAGGAGGAGGAGGAGGAGGAGGAGGAGGAACTCTTGGCCCGTCTGACGCATTCGGAAACCCTTTTTCCGGGCCCCTCTGGGCCATGCTGGCGACGTTCTGCGGCACTTTAGGGCCGTCTCGGGGCCGTCTGGGGAGTCTCTTGGGCGATCTGGAGGTCCTCTTGAGCCGACTTGGGGCCCTCGTGGGGGCCTCTTGGGCTATCTTGGAGTTGTCGTGGAGGCCGCTTGGGCCTTCTGGAGCGGTCGGACACCCGAACAGGCGGAAACTTCAAAATCTGCCAAGCACATCAAGATTTGTGGCGGGAGTACCGCAGGGTCGCGCGTCGACGTTGCTGTGTGTTTGATAGGACGGGGGGTCCCGCGTAGGGTTGGCCAGGCGTCCGCGCGCGATGCGCACCGCGTCCCATTCGTGCTATAGCTTTCGCAGCGTCGACGACAAGAAAGTTCATGTTGACGAGAAAAACGTTGACGTTGTAGTGTTTTTGATGGGTAGCACGCGACCACCCGCTTCCGGTTACCCAAGCGATGTTCATTCCGTCCCATTAATGCCACATTTATCGCAACTCGACGACATGCTGGCGAGAAACAGTAACGTTTGTATTGTTTTTGGCAGTTCGGACGGCGGGATTTGTTATCGGCCGGCTAGGTGGGGATGTGGGGGTGCTTAATCATAGGAAGTAAGGATCGGGCGGGGGGGGTGGGGGATGGAATGGGGTGGTGGTGGGTGGTGGGTGGTGGGTGGTGGGTGGTGGGTGGTGGGTGGTGGGTGGTGGGTGGTGGGTGGTGGGTGGTGGGTGGTGGGTGGTGGGTGGTGGGTGGTGGTGGTGGTGGTGGTGGCGGTGGTGGTGGTGGTGGTGGTGGTGGTGGTGGTGATGGTGGTGGTGGTGGTGCATCCCCTTGGCACCCGCAGGTGCCCACCACGCGGGTCACTCGTCCGCCTGGCGGCGGCTCCACCCTGAGCCTGGGCTGGGGCGACGCCTCGGACGACGGGCCCGCGGTCCCCCCTCGGCGGGGCCCGCCGCCCGCCGCGCCGCCGCCCAGCCGCCACCCGCTGGGGGGCGCCTCCTCCCTGCGCCTCGCGTGGGACGCCCCAGAGCACCGGCCCGGGGCCCCCCTGCGGCAGCAGGGCCCTGAGGGCCCGTCCACGCCGCCGCCGGGCCGCCACCCGCCGCCGGGGCAGGGCGCCACCCTGAGTCTCGCCTGGGACGGCCCAGACGGCGACGACCCCCGCGCGCGCTCCGCCCGGGCGCCGTGGCGGCCCGAGGCCGAGGGGCAGCGGCAGGCCCCATGGGGCCTCGGCGCAGGCGGTCGGCGGGCGCCCCCCGCGGAGTCAGAGGACGGCCGAGGGGTGCCACTGTCGAGCCGCGTGTGCCCCGCGGGCGCAGAGGCGCAGAGCTCCGGCGGCCCCGCGCGCGCGGAGTGTGCGGCGCCGGCTCGCGAGGAGAGCCCGGGGACGCCGCCGTCGAGCAGAGGGCCTGAGAGTTCTGGCGGCCCCGCGCGCGCCTTTGCGCGCCTGGAGCCGCCCGCGGCGCACGCGGAGCCGGAGGACAGCCCGGGGATGCCGCCGTCGAGCCTCGACTCCCGCGCAGGTGCAGAGGCCGAGAGCTCCTTCGGCGGCGCGCCGCACGAGCCGCGGAGGAGCGGCTTCACGGGACTGGGCGTCCGCGGCCGGGTGCGCGGGGCGGGCGCGCACGAGCGCGATTGGGCCGGGTACGCTGGGCGGCGCACGGTCGCCGGGGCGGGCGCGGAGCCCGGCTAGATAGAATCAAGGTAAGAAGAGCCACCCGGACCCGATACTTAGTGTTTGCTAGGCGGCCCTGCCTGGGCGTTGACGAAGCAGCCTTGCCCTCTTGGATATTCCTTCTGCGGGTGCGTTTACCAAGCGGCTTTGCGTCTTGGGGTGATCATTAATTGGGGGGGATCTCCTGCCCGCTTTGCAAGATCCGCGGACGACCTGTGTGCACCGCACCGTTCTGGCGTCTCCCGAGGCGCCGCCAGCCTCGGCCCCGGAGCGGTGCGGTGCAGAGTTCTGGTCGGCCCCGAGGGCCGAACAGGTGTGCACCGTACCGCGCTGGAGCGGGGCCCGAAGGAAATCCAGGCACGGTACGGTGCATGGGCGCCGGTCGTCGTCGTCGTGGCCGTCGTGGTCGTCGTCGTCTTCGTCTTCGGCGTCGGCGTCGTGGTCGTTCTCGTCGTTCTCGTCGTCGTCGTCGTCGTCGTCGCCCTCGTCGACTCTTCGCCGGGGTGGCCTGTGGTGCGGGCCCGCGGGGGCCGAGCGCACTGCGGTATAGCGCAGCGGCTGCTGGCGCGCGGGGAGTGCCCCGCCCCCCCTCCCGCAGTGCTCTGGAGGCCGCACACCGAGGGTCGCTCGTGCCTGTTGTTAAGTTGGACCTGGCCCTCTACGGTCAAGCAGTGGCGAAGCGTCTTGGTTCGCCTATAGCCTAACCAAATAGTGTTCTAAGAACCTTTTGTGGTTTGCACGAAGTGTTCTTAGAGCATTTCTGGCGGAGTCTGTCTTGTTTTAACGCATCGGGTTTATGTTCCAAAAACGTTTTTTTTGTTATTCGAGCATTTTTGGGTTCTAAGAACATTTCGTGATAGGACTATAGAAATGCCGGGACTGTCGGTCCCTGCTCAATACAAGGGGAATATTCAAAAATACTAAGAAAAAATAGTCTGGGGACTATTTTTCAAAGTTTCTTTACCATTTTGGGGTATGTTTTGACTATTTTAACTTTCTGCCCAAGATCGGCCTGTGGGGGGACAGGCCCAACTTGAGCCTATTGCAGGGCTCGTTTCGAGTCCTCCGATTCGAGGCGATTCGATTTCGATGGCTTCCGATTCCGATTCGACCTCGGATTCCGATGTGGGTTCCGATTCTTCGTTGGAGGCGTACTATCCTGCCGATTATGCGCCGACTCGACTTTTCCCGACTCGGCTGCCAGTTTCCGCCGATCCGATTCGTTTCGATCGCAGGTTTGACTTACCGATTCGATTCTAGGCTCTCCTGCTGTTGGGTCAGTCGGTAGCAAATCATGGGAGCCTTGAGCATCGCGGTGGCAGCGGCTTTCGCGCGCGGGGGAATGCCACCCCCCCGGGTCTCCCCGAAAGCCGCACACCAAAGGTCACTTTGGCGTGGGGGTCAGTCGAGAGCAGATCGTGAGAGCCTCGTGCACCCTGGTAATTCCCTGCTGACAGCGCATTCGCGGCGAGTGGCATCAGTCCAGCGTCGGTTCGCAAGAGCCAGCAGGATGGTCTGAGAGGCTCCCATGAGTTGCCACTGGGGGGGCTCTCCTGCGTGTGGCTGAGGATCGGCGGCGAGCGAGGGGGGGACATGAGAAGGAGGAGGCCTTCTCAGAAGGCGGCGGGACTTCTCGGAAGCCCTCGCGCCTCGAGGTCTTCTGTGTCTTCGGGGCAGGCTCAGAAGGCTTCTCCGACGGCCGGGAGGACTTTCGAGGCTCCTGAGAAGGCCCGCTCCTTCGCACTTCCCCCCCTCCCTGAGATCCGACGTTGCCAAAAAATTGCAACGTCGCAGAAATCACGCCCAGAGCCCCAGGCCCCATCCTCCTGCCCCACTTCTCGAGCCGGAGATCGACCTGCGAGGGCCCCATAGGGCCCGAGTTATGGAGCGACCACGCCCGCAGCCAAAAGACTGCAACGCCAGGATCTCAGGGCTCGCTGGCCGCCGAGAGGATCCGGCCGGACGAAAGGGGGGGATTGGGAAAGGGGGGGTTACGAAATTTGCTGCATGCAGCTGGTTTCGGCTCCACCCAGGGGCCCACTCCTCGATACGTAGCTGCCTCCGGCGCCGGGAGGCGCCGGGAAAAGCAGCTACGTGAGCTGATTCTCACCCCCCCCCCTTGCTATCCCCCCCTTTCGCCCGACCCGAGAGGAGCCCATGACCCCGGGCGGCAACTCGCAGATCCGTTTCGGCGACGACGGCCCCCACGAGCCCCACGTCGGGCGGTGGGCCGCGCCGCGCGCGGGCCAGCGCACGCCTCCGGCGGGGCCCGGCGGCCCCGCCGCGCCGGCGGGCGGCCTGCAGGGCGGGCGGGGGGCCGACATTGGCGGCAAGGAGCGGGCGGTCCGAGCACCAGAGGCAGGGGCGCCCTCCTCCTCCTCCTCCTCCTCCTCCTCCTCCTCCTAATCCCCCCTCCTCCTCCCCCCCCTCCCCCTCCTCCTCCTCCTCCTCCTCCTCCTCCTCCTCCTCCTCGAGGGCGCTTCGCGGTCCGGCTCCGACTCCTCCTCCTCCTCTGCTTCTCCCCTGGGAGGCGGCGCGAGAGCGCGAAGTTATATTCGCGCTTCGCGCAGCGCGGAGCGCGAGATCGGGAGCACTTGCAGGTTGGGAGCCCTTGAAGAAACGTGACAGAAGGTTTTGTGCTACCCTGAGATCCTGGCGTTGAATTTTTTTCACAACTGGCGTGTTCGCTCAATTTCGGGCCCCGGGACCTTCACGGATCGATCCGGCTCGAAAGATGACGCAGAAAGATGGGGCGCTGGGGCTTCGGGCTTGATTTTGTGCAAGGCTGCCATTTTTTCGCCACGTCGGATCTCAGAGTACCTCGGCATGAGCCGGCCCTCGGGACCGTCCAAAATCTCCCAGCCAGTCTCGGGGTTTTACAAAACGACTCGGGGGAAACAGCCGGTCCGGGGGGCCGACATGGGCGGCAAGGAGCGGACGGTCCGAGCACCAGATCTAGGCCTCCCAGATGGGGTCCGAGTGGATGAGGTCGGAGGATCGTGCCGCATCGCCGATGCATCGCCGATGCGGCTCGATGTGGAGCCCGACTTTCTTCACGCCGACGGCGCCGATGCATCGCCGACGTCGCCGATGCATCGCCGATGTGTCGGCGATGCGGCGCGATCCTCCGACCCCATCAAGGAGGCCTCTACCAGAGGCATCAGGCCCAGACCCCCTCGGGTCATGAACACAAACATGACAGGAGGTTGTGTGTCATCTCGGCCTCAGGAAGCCCTCGCCGGCCCTCGGGACCGTCAACCAAACGGCTCGGGATGAACAACCGATCCAGGGGATTGGGCCGATGCAGTACCTCGGGGGTCGACGTGATGACGAATCATGACCTCCGGATTCTGCGGGGCAGCGTGAATCATGAGGGGGGTTGCTCGAGTAGTCAAGCAGTGACGAAGCGTCCTGACCTGCCTACAAGCCCACCGAATGATATTCTGAGAGCCAGTTACGGTTTGCGCGACATGTTATTGTAGAACATGTCTGGCCGAGGCAGTCTTGTTTTGTACTCCATCGGTTGTATGGTCTAAGAACCGGGTCTTTGTTATGAAGCAAGTGTCGAACATCTCGTTGTAGGCCCCCGGATGCTGCCACGACGGGTGGTCCCTGCTCACAGTGAGGGTACACATCGACCCCCGATCGCCCAATGGACCGCCGATAGGGAGGGGCCCGAAAGTCCACCCGTCCAGGACCAGGCGGATGTGCCATCGGGGGCCCAGCGCCGACGATACCTCGGCGATGCATCGCCGATGCCAGGCCGCTGCTTCCCTCTCTGAGCTGGTCCCTACCCAGCGTTCCCCTCGAGGCATCCCTGTAGCTCGGCATCGCTCGGACGTGTGTTTTTTCTCCCGGGGAGGGCCATCCAGGAGCACCCTGGACCATCGAGCAGCAAACAAAAAAGACACGCACGAGACCGAACATGCACGGGGCATGGACGTCCGAGCGATGGCAGGGAAGACACTCGCGAGGGGCGCGCGGGGGTGGACCGCGCTCTTCGTCCCTCGCAGCCTGGGCCCGTGGGGTGGCGCTTCCCCGGGGGCCGGCGCGGCAGCGCCGAGGCCGCCGCGCACCCCGGGCGAGCGGCGCGCAGCTCGGTGGCCCAGGGGCCGAAGATCCTCGGAGCCGCACGCTCGGCATCGCTCGGACGCGTGCACTTCCCAGATGGTCTGGTACCGGAAATTTTCGGTAGCGATTTCGACGCACCCCGAATTTCGGTAGCGACCGAATCTTCGTTTGAGGGCGTTGAAATAGCGGATTTCAGAACGGTCTGATACCGGTATTGGGCGCTACATTCCGGTATTTCGGTAGCGACCGATCTCTGCGGAGCGCTACCGGAAATTTTCGGTAGCGGACCATCAGGGTTGTCCTCGCCCGGGACCAGTCAGTCACTGAGGATCAACGAGCCCCTGGCCTAGCAGCACGAGGAAGAAGTATAGCCTCACTGAGGTCCCCGTCTTCGCACGAGAGGGATCCTACACCCGGGCGGTCTGGTTCGAGACATCGGCAGAGGAGCCCCCCCTGTCCCTAATTGATGTTCCTGGCCCTCCTCGCTGGGGTCCCCTCCCAAAGGGTAAGGGGCTCTTTTCTGGTGAATCAATCCAGGCGCATCCTCGACCATCGGGCCCGAAAAAAACGCGCACGAAGTCCAAAACTGCACGGGAGACGGACGTCCGAGCGATGGCGCTGGTTGGCCTGAGCGCTGCTCCATGTGTTTTGGAGTTCTCATCTGCTTCCCTCCCCTCTCCTCCTCCTCCTCTTCCTTCCCCTCCTCCCGCTGTGGCGACCCTTGTTCGCTTGGAGTGGGGCTCCAAGAAAAAAAAAACGAAGATCCTCGGAGCCCCACGGGGTGGGCACGGCGGCCTCCTCGGACCTCGGCCGAAGCCCGCAGGCTCTCCGGCGGGTGCCCCGGGCAGCCCTCTGGCCTGCACGGGCCAGCCGCACGCAGTGAGAGTCGACCTCTCCGCGGGGCGTTTCGGGCCGGACGAAAGGGGGGGATTGGGAAAGGGGGGGGGTACGAAATCTGCCGCTCGCAGCCGGTTTCGGCCCCGCCGCCGGGCACAGTCCTCGATAATTACGTAGCCGCCTCGGCGCCAGGAGGCGCCGGGAAAGTCAGCTACGTGAGCCGAGTCTCAGACCCCCCTCTGCTATCCCCCCCTTTCGCCCGGCCCGAGCGTTGGAGCTTCGAGCTGTGCAGACGTGCTCGTTGGGTCTCCGCACTTCTCCATCTACGAGGCGCGCCCCAGAAGCTTCACGCCGCCGAGAGCCTTCCCGGAGTGCCCGCGTCGCCCCCGAGCGGCCGCCGGGCACCCGCGCCGTGATCGGAGGTCGATAGACCTACCCGGTGATCGGAGGTCGATGGGCCTACCCTGACACGTCGATGAGCGCACTGGCCGTTTTCGGCTCGCGAGAGGGGGCGTCGCGGCCGTCACTCTTGCGGGCCCAGGCCCGTCGGTTTCGGTCCTGGGCCGCTTTCACCAAAGGGTGGTTCACTGACGGGTGGTTTGTCCACCGCCGATATGTGCCGCGAAAGCCCCTCGTTCGCTCGGAGTGACTTTCGGTGCGGGCTCACATGGGTCCCCCCAGCCTTGGCCTGTACGATGGGGCTTGCCCCCCCGAGCCGCGCACCAGCGGGGCCCCTCTTGCCTTGAAGGCCTCTCCTGCGCGCGGCCGAGGGGGCCCCGATCTCTCTCTCTGGTGCGGGGGCCCCTCGAGAGGAGGAGGTGCCCGGCTCGCGGCCGCGGACGCACCGCCCTGGCATCCGCATCTGCCACCAGCCCGGCGGCGCCACGGCGTTCGGGTCGGACTGGACCGTGGCCTCGGACCACGAGCAGAGGTCGCGCAAGTTCTTCCCAGAGGCCGGAGGCGCCGGGGCGAATCGCGACCAGGCCGCCATCGACTCGCTTCGGTACTTCCAGGACGGCGGGCCTGGGAGGGAGAGATGCAGGGCCTCGAGGTTGAGAGAACGACGCATCCGTAGCGGTTGTCTTCAGAATGTTCGCAACGCGCTGCTATATATGATCCACGGTTGCCCCCCCCTCCCCTCCCCACTGCACATGGGATCGAGCCCCCCTCCCCGCTGGATGGGTACGCCTATGAGCCTCGCGAGGGCCTCGCGAATGGGATTGTTCCCTCCCCCTGTGGTCGTGGCCCTGTGGGCGTGGCGTGGTGGAGGGTGCTGGTGCACTCCCCGCCCTCCCCCTGTGGGTGTCGGGTGGTTCGTCGTCGTCGGTGGCGGCGGCGGCGGCCGCGGAGGGGGCGGCGGCGTCGGCGGCGTCGTCGGCGTCGGCGTCGGCGTCGGCGTCGTCGGGGGTGGGGGGCCTGGGGAACCCTGAGACCCATCCCATCGGGCCTGTGAACCCTTGGCCTGTGATCATGTCTGCAGATCGGCCCAGAGCGAGGCCGTCCAAGGACGAGGCCTGCGGGGGATTCGTGGCGCAGGCATCGGGTAACGAAGCAGCTGCAGGCTCATGGAATTGCATGGAGTGACTGAGGAGAGAGGACAAGGGGAACCGCGGATCCGCGTAAGGGAACCCCTAACTGGTTGCGCCGTCATCCCTCCTCTTCTAATCACTTTTCTCCGTCCTCCGTCCCCTCACCTGCCTCCGTTGTGCGCCCCCCCTCCCAACCCCCACCTCCGCCCTCCCTCCCAGCCTCCGTCTCCCCGTCTCCTCCCTCTTCTCCGCCATCCTCCTCCCGCCTTCCTCCGCCCTCCTTCTCCCCGTCTCCTCTTGCCCTCCTCCGCCCCCCCCAGATCTCCGACGCCGCGAGAGGGATCACGGCCCCGATCCCTGGAGGCCTCGACACCCCCTTCCCTGGGACCGGTGCGGCGCCGTTGCTCGAAAGTCCCCCCGGGCACAGAGTGAGGCCCCCCGGGAGGCCGACGCTGTCCAAGAAGGCTGGATGTCTGGGCCCGCCTGCGCTCCCGCCCCCCCTAGCCACGAGGAGGGAGGAGGGGGGGGAGGAGGGGAAGGAACCGTATTGCGTGCGAGAGGGAGCGTATTGTGTGCGTGGGGGAGGGGAGGTTGGGAAGGAAAGGGATGATGATGATAACGATGACGATGACGATGACGATGACGACGACGACGACGACGAATAATTACGACGACGACGACGACGACGACGACGACGACGACGACGACGACGACGACGACGACGACGACGACGACGACGACGACGACGACGACGACGACGATGATGATGATGATGATGATGATGATGATGATGATGATGATGATGATGATGGTGAGTGCGTGAGTGCGATTATGATGATGGTGATGATGGATGATGATGGTGATGATGATGATGACGATGGTGATGGTGATGGTGATGGTGATCATGATGATGGTGCTGCTGCTGATGATGATGGCAGGATGGTGATGATAGAGATAATAGTGATGATGCTGATGGTGATGGTGATCATGGTGATGCTGATGGTGATGGTGATGATGATGATGATGGCGATGGCGTTGTGGTGGCGGTGGTGGTGGTGATTGTGGTGATGGTGATTGTGATGGTGATGGTGATGATGACGATGATGGTGTTGGTGACGATGATGATGGTGATGGTGATGGTGATGGTGATGGCGATGATGACGGTGATGATAGTGGTGATGGTGACGGTGATGGTGAGAATGGTGATGAGGATGCTGGTGGTGATGATGGTGATGATGATGCCGATGATGATGGTGATGATGCTGATGATGATGATGATGATGATGGGGATGGTGATGATGGAAATGATGACGACGACGACGAGGATGATGACTGTGCTGATGATGGTGATGATGATGATCGTGATGATGATGATGATGATGATGATGATGATGATGATGATGATGATGATGATGATGATGATGATGATGATGATGATGATGATGATGGTGACGGTGATGGTGATGGTGAGGAGGAAGAGGAGGAGGAGGAGGAGGTGGGGGAGGAGGAGGAGGAGGAGGAGGAGGAGGAGGAGGATGCTAAGACGGCAGTTGAAGCAGGCAACGTTCCCAAGGCTACCAATCCTTTCCAACCCACTCCACCAGGACAAAGTGTTTGACAGCAGTATGACACAGAAAACCTCGGAGCATGGCTTTGAGTTGCCACTGATGCTTGGTGGGCTGGCGGATGCTGCCCTTAATGACAGCCCTTCCCCAAGGGCTGCGCCTTGCGTCAGGTTGGCCACTCAGCCTGCAGCTTCTACAGTTTTTTCGTGGATGGATACTATGCTTCAAGGCTGTGAGGTGCCACCCAGGCTTGGTGAGCTGGCGTATGCTGCTCTTAATGACAGCCCTTCCCCAAGGGCTGCGCCTCGCCAGAGGAAGGCCCCCCAGCCCTCTGTAGCCTCCCCACCAGCTGGCCTGGATCCAGGGCTGGTGGCACGAGAGACCCAGAGTACGCCGTCGGCAAACTGGGCTACCAGGTCAGGATCACAGAGTTCATCTAGTCGCCATGAGGCTGGACCCATATATATCACCCCATGTGGCACGCACTGCTCGCCCGCAGCCCCAAGGCCTCAGAGGGTAGAGGGTACCGACCACCTGGGGTGTAAGAACGCACATCGGAATGGACCACGACAAATTTCACCCTTCACGCTCAAGACCATGCAGGTCCCCTCGTTGCCACCGAGACCGAAGGTCAAAACTGAGAAGCGGCAGGGTTTGAACGTTGTAACCATCAATGGCTCGAGCTGGAACACACATGATACTATTATGGATGCCCTCAGCTTTGCCGATATAATATCTGTCCAGGAACATCGTTTGGAATGAGGTTCGATATATCAAAGTCATGAATGATCTGAGAAAGGCTGGTTGGCGCTCATTTGGGGGACCTTGTTGCATAACGGAGAAAGGGCGCGCCTCGGCTGGAGTCGTCATCCTGGTCAAGCATTGCCTCAAATCCTGGGCACCAGATGAAGGAGAGCTGGTACGAGGACGCCTTGCACGTTGCCACCTGCGCCTCCATGATGTTGGTGAGCTTACCCTCATGACATGCTATCTATATGTTGGCGAGGGCTTCACTCCAAGGAATCTCAAAATCCTTGAGATTGCAGGCAACCAGATTCATGCTGTTCAATTCCCATACATCTTTGGAGGAGATTCCAATAACCCCCCAGAGAAGCTGAACTCAGCCATCCCGTTGACGAAGTTGCGAGGTGTCACGCGGGCTAATGAAGAGAATCCCTCCTACGTGCTCGATGGTCACAGCTCAACAATTGACTACTACATGGTTGGTCGGCACCAGGATATGTTGGTGGAGGTACTAGTCCTGCGTGATGCACCTACCTCGCCACACAGCCCTGTTCTTCTTGCGCTACAAGGTGTTAAGGACCAGATGGTGGAGATTGTTGAACCGTACCAGAATGTCTCGACTCAAAGGATCTTTGGCCCGATGTTACCACCACCAAGTTATGTACATTTATTGAACCATATTGATGGATGTCTTGAGCCGCTGGGTGGAACTGCAGCCAAGTACACGCTCCAGGGCACTGTAAAGGAGGAGGCGCTGAGTTTGCTGGACACCGTAAACGACCAGTGGAACGACTTGGCCTGGAGTGAAGTCTGCCGTGCGGCAGACATGCCAATTGTCTCTGGCTTGCCCGCTGGCTCGGACTTCCAGTGGAAGTCGGTCCCACTTTGAGAAGTTTTACAAAACCAGATCGTACAAGCGCGTGGACCCCCAGCTGGCCGTGCACTGGGTTGTTCAGAAGCTTTCCAGTCTCAAATCCCTGCTGGGGCAAGGTTTTAAAGTTGGATACCATGCTGACCTCACGAACCTGTCGGTCCAGTGTTTGTGGACGTTGGTCCGTGGTGGCCCGCTTCGCCAGGTTTGGTCCCGTGGGGGCAGTTTGCGGCATCCAATTCTGTTTCTCGTTGGTTGGTCCAGGCCCCGAATGACAAAACGGAGGCCGCCTTGGACCATATAATCAGCTTTGCCCAGTTCATGCACGATCGCATGCTGTGCTCAGCTGCTCAGATTCGTCGCAAAGAATAGTCTGAGTGGTGCGCCGACGCCATGGAGCAAGGTGCGCGAAAGGCGCACCGCTATTTAAGAGGTAAGCAGGCCCCTGTGGACGTCTCTGGCCCTGGGCCTCTTGGACCCGCCTTGGACAGGACCTCGGTCGCCAATCGGATGCAGGCCGAAAAGCAGACGTGGATCCAGGCCTGGAAGGCTGAGGAACGTCCTGCTCCTATATCTGTCTGGCCTCTACCTGTCCCTGTCAGAGCTGCAGCGAACGCAGATGCGCTGCGAACTATCAGCAGCGCACGTGCAAGCCTGACGGCTGGCACCCGCGACACTATAGTATGTTGCGTGACGAGTCGCTCGGGCTGCTTGCTAATTTGTTCCCTTTAAGTGACCTGACTAGTTGCGCGCCCCAAAAGCTTCGCCGCTCGGTGGTTTTGCGTGCGCATAAGGCCGCTGGCGGTCGACGCCCCCCTGGGCCACTACCCTTCTGCGTTCCGCCTGCGCAGCAAGTTAGGAAGAGGTGAGTTGCGGGTTTGGGGGAGCCGCGGGGGGGTGGGGCCAGAGTACTCTTGCGCCCAGTTTCGGAGCCCGACCGACACTGTCTGGAGGCAGGCGGTCCTTGCGGAGGGAGCCGCTAACAAAAAGATGCATGATTTGGCCGCGTTGTGGGACTTGCTCCAGTTCTATGAACATGTGCCTTATTCGTTGCTGCTCCAGTGTGCTGATACATGTGACTATCCAATGGTCAGCCTGCTTGTCAGTATAATTAGTTACAAATGGCCCCGTCACCTCTTGTATGACGGGTTGCTTATGCCAGGAGTCTACCCACGAAGGGGCATCGTTGCTGGGTCGACCCCAGCCACGTTTGAAGCCAAGATCGCATTAAAACCAACTGTGGAGGAGTACAGTGCCACGCTGCCTCAGGATGCACCTGTCTCCCTTCATATTGATGACCTCACCCACCACGCGCGGGGGGCGGATTTGTGTGCCCTGGCCAAGGGATTGGCTGACATACTCAAATCATTAGGACACAGAATTGTAAGTCAGCTAGGCCTGCCACTGGCCGATCACAAGATTTGCATGATTGCTTCCTCTCACCGTGCTTTAGAAGTTGCCAAACAAGCGGTAGGTAAAACTCATGGGGGCCATGGGGAGCACTCGGTTGCGAACTTGGGCGTTGATTTTCGCGCGGGAAAGCACCGAGCTCACCCCGAGGCCCACGCCGTTAGAGCCATGAGATGGCGCAAGATGTGCCAGCGCGTTGCTCGACTAAAGAAATTTAACGCTAAGAGACCTGGCGATAAGGCTAGGCTCATAGCAACGAATGCCATCCCCGCTGTCACCAACGGAGGAGACATCAATGCATTTAGTCCATGCCATGTAACTAGGCTTAGGCAGTCAGCTGCAGCAGCCAGTGGAGTCTCGATTCGTGGTGTTGCCGTGGAGTTAGCGTGCGGCTTGTCTCGTGCCAGGGATCCACTGGAGGTCGCAGGCATGACTTTACGACGCTACGCGGCAGAATGGTGGCAGGCCACCATCCTTAGGAAAGACCTCCAACGACAACAGACGGATGTCCTTCGCCCGTCTATGCTCACTAGTCTTTTTAGAGCTGCTCAGTCATCTGGCCCCAGAACTCCACCTAAGCGCCAGTGGTTTAAGTGGGGCAAGGGGCCAATCTCTGATACTATTGCGTGGGTCAGGGAGGGTGGCTGGGCCTTCAAGAGCCCGTCTGTCGTCGCTGACCGACTTGGGATTGGCATCGAGCTCAATGTTATTTCCCCTGTGTTTGTTGCCAAAGAGGTTCGTATCACAATTTAAAGATGCCCGAATTCAAGCTGCTGTCAGAAAAGTTGTTGAGCGCCACCCGCGTGCTGAAGCCCAGGCCCTACAGGAGCGAGGGCTTTGGTGGGAGCTCAGTGCCAGGTTGTTGCGCTCTGCCCATAAGTTGCCGCCTCGAGTTGCCAGCGCCCTCAAGCAGGCCATGGGGGGGTGCTGTCCCCACGGCCGAGAACCTCAGGAGATGGGGTTCTTCTGTTCCCCTAGAATGTAAGTTCTGCGGCAAACCAGACACGACCTTCCACAGGTGCTGGGAGTGCCCGCATGGCGCAGGAAAAAGAGAGGAGATGTGCACACCTGAATTTCTCCAGGATGCCATTGCGGCTGGCGACTGGAGTCTTTTATATGCCAGAGCGTGGCTTCCTAAGTTCGATGTCCCCGAGCCTGCGCTTGACTGGGACCTCAGGTATAGAGACGCCCAAGGCCCGCGTGAAAGGGTTTGAGTTCACTCGGGATGCTAGGCTTTGCTCTGACGGTAGTTGTCTCCGCCCAACTCTAGGCGAGTTGGCCAGAGCTGGTTTTGGCGTCTGCGAGCTTGACTCGGATGGGAACCTGCCCCGTGCCATTTTTGGTCCCGTCCCCAAACTTTTTGGTCAAAGCTCTGGTGTTGGGGAGCATGCTGCCTCGATGGTTGGGGCCATCCACGCGGAAGGAACCCTCCCCAGCAGCCTCGCAGTTGACTGCCGAGCCTTGTTGAGGGCTGGCTTTAACCCCCAAGCTGCCCTTTCCCAGAATTCGGTGGCGTCTCACTTCTTCCGTGAGATTGCCGTTGACATCCCAGAAGGCTGGATCAATGTGAAGAAAACCAAGTCCCACAGAGAGGAGAACCAAGCTGAAAGCCCCGAAGACCTGGAAGCCATCAGAGGCAACAAATGTGCTGATTGGCTAGCTAGAGAGGGTGCTAGGCCCCATGAGTTCCCTCCTCTCGTGGATGAAGAAATAAATCGCACTGTTGTGCGCTATTACAAACTTTGTGTTTCCATGGCGTCTATCCTTTCTGAGTGGCCCACCCCGGGAGAAATCTTCGGGGAGCTCAACAAGGGGAGCGCGGGGCCGAGAGGTAGGCGGGGTCCGAGAGACCCACGCGCTCCTTATTGTGCTGGTGACCACTGGAGATGTGAGTATTGTCTACGGCGTATCAGCTGTAGAACTCGGTTCAAGTGCAATGGACGCTTGAATGCGCCCCTCCTCAGGGTCCTGGCCGCCCCTGATTTTAACAAACACAAGCTGCATCTTGCTTGGGCGGTCCCCCATGGGACCCCGGTTTTTTTTTGTGTTTGTTGTGGCGCGTTCGCTACCATGAAGGCCCTTGCACTGTCCAAGCCGTGCCATCCCAACCAGAAGTCCAAGGAGCTTCGGACCCTCCTCCGCGGGTTCCTGCCACAGTCTCCGTGCAGGATTGGTCCAGCTCTGCCACTTGGCAGGACACCGCTGGGCGAGCTGGCGACCAAGTTCCAGCAGGACGCCCAGAGGAGGGAGGGGGGGGCCTAATCTTTTTCTTTTGTTTGAAGTTGAACGCCGTTCGGCCTCAGACACTTTCAGATTGCCCAGATTGCCCAGGATGAGGAGAAGGACGAGGACTACGATGATGGGGATGCTGATTATGATGCTGATGTTGCTGATGTTGATGTGGATGAGGAGGAGTTCATGGTGCTGATGATGCTGATGATGCTGACGCTGTTGCTGATGATGATGGTGATGTTGGTTGTGACGATGCTGCTGCTGATGATGATGACGATGGTGATGACGATGATGATGATGATGAGCATGCTGCCGATGCTGATTATGCTGACGATGATGCTGCTGATGATGTTGATGCTGATGTTGATGATGATGGTGATGATGATGACGATGATGATGATGCGGGTGATGATGACGATGCGGGTGATGATGATCATGGCTGATGATGAGGATGATCATCATGCTGATGCTGATGCTGATGCTGATGCTGATGCTGCTGATGATGTTGACGGTTCTGTTGTTGATAATGATGACGCTGATGATGAAGAGGAGGAGGAGGAGGAGGAGGAGGAGGAGGTGGAGGTGGAGGTGGAGGTGGAGGAGGACGGAGGAGGGTCCGTTGCCATTTTGGCTCAAGGTGGGATCGAATCCCATTCTTGGCGGCCGCCCTCTCTCGGACTTTCCAGCGCGTCGTGCGCTGGCGGACGCTCCATACATTCAGTCTGTTCGTGGCGACTATCGTAGCCAAGGGTGCGACCCAGTCTTTGTGGCCGCATCGAGATGGCTGATGAGTCCGACTGGAAATCTGGGGCCGCCATGCCTCCGCCGAGGACCCTTCGTGATGCGGGTGGTCGTCCGCGCGGCCGCCATGCTGATCCCGACGACCCGTGCCTCTCGACCGACGAGGGGGGGGGGGGGGCGCGCAACGCCGCTCCGCTGAGCGGCGCCGACACTGGTGGTGCTGGTTCGCCCCCTCGTGCTGCTGATGCTCGTGTGCATGGACCAGCTCCTGATCCTGAGTCACGAGTCCTCCGCCAACGTGTCGATCAGACCCGCAACGAGGTCATGGTTGCCATGGCTATACTGCAAGCCGGCACCGCCGCCAATCGATCTTCGACCAGGGGAAAACGCAGGAAGGTTGTCGACCAGCGAGTGGAGCTCCGCATGCACAATGTGGAGCAGCGCGTGGCCAAGAACGAGTCCCGCATCGACGAGCTTGAGATCCAGACCAAGTTGTCCATGGAACAGATGCGGGTGGTCAGAGGTGAAGAAGCAAGCAAACCTCCGACCCCGACAAAATCCAATCGCCCAGCGGACCCTGCCATGCTGGTCGGCCGCAGTGAAGATATGGCTTCAGCCCAAACAGTGCGTGATAGTGTTGGCCCGTGGACCGTGGAAGCCAATCTCGACACCGAAGGCTTGGAGGTTCCCACGGCCGCCACCCAGCCTGCCTCCAAGAAACACATCACCAGATCTCAGGCGCTGCCGGCTGGGCAGCAAGAGCCGTTCGACAGGCTCTCCGCGCCCTCTGGTATCGTGACGGTTCGTGGAACTAACTCATCGCCAGCACTGCCGTGGGCGGCATCAGTTTGCTTATAGGTTGGAGTTGGCAACAACGCTTTTAAGATACGCAGGGAGCTCGGCATCGAACTAATTCGCAGAGAGCTCGGGATCTGTTGCGCGGGCAAGAGGTTGCACGCCGACCGCGACAATGGGAAGCTCTGCGCGGCCTTGAAGTCACTGGCGCAAGCCCATCGCCGAGCGGAGGCGCCTCCAGCCTCCAGCACAACAACCGTCGAAGGCAGAGTCAACGCGCCCTTCGAGCGCACCGACGACTCAGGTGAGTTGTCTCTTTAAACCCTCTCTGAGGCCCTGGATCGGAGCTTGCCCGTCCTCTCCCGCGCTGTCGTTTGCAAGCCGGGAGCTCCTTTGTCCACTTTCACTACCCCGCCAGTCTAGGAAGATCGCCAACCTTTCCACTCTTGTGTCGCTTCCCGCCAGTGTCGTCGCAGTCCAGCAGACATGGCTCCAAGGAGGAGGAGGAGGAGGCCAGAACTACGATCCACTCTACTCAGCAGTCTCACCGCTGCCACGCGTCGCCCTTCCCCGTCTCCGTCGGTTGTATCCCCGCGGTGACCCTCGAGGCTGCGGGCACGGCGGTTGCCCGGGAGACCGCGAGCCGGAGCTCTTGGCCCCTCGTTGAGCATCGCGCGCGATGCTCGTCTGCGCTGTCGCGGACCGTCGGGTCGCATTCCGCAGCGCGCGAAATCGCGGTCTGACCCGCGGGCAGAAAATTGCAAGCGCCGCAGCACAGAGCCGTCGAGCTCTCCGCGACCCTCGGAACCGCGCGGCAGCGGCCCTGGGCGGGTCCGACAGCGCCGCCGACCCCGAGCGACCCCGCCCTTCGTCTAGGGCCCCGGTGCCGGCTGTAGGGGCGCGGCGCGGGGCGCGGGGCGCTGCGCGGCGCGTCGTCGCTTCTGTTTCCTGGCAGGGCTCCAGCGGCCGCCATGATGGGGATGGTTATCATGATGGTTGCATGCTTCGTGTGGAAGCATCGCGCATGAGGGTAACACGGTTGTTCTTCTTGCTGTCGTTGTTGTCGTTGTCGTCGTTGTTGTCGTTGTCGTCGTTGTTGTTGTGGTGGTGGTTGTTGTTGCTGTTGTTGCTGAAAGACACCGGGTCTGGCCCCCCAGCCCCCCCCCCCCACACCAACCAACCAACCCCTCCCCCCGATTCCCCCCCTTCTGGGGGACCTCTTGGGCCATCCTGGGGTCCCACTCGCCGTCTGGGTGGGTCCTTTGGAGCCGTCTGGGGCCGTCTGGGGGGCCTGGAGGGCCGTCTTGGGCGTCTTCCTCAAGGTTCACCAAGGCTCTTTAGGGATATTGCTATTCAATGCTGCGCGTTTTCTCTTTCAGTCTACGTTTCATGCGGCCGCCAGAGAGCGTGTGTGCGTTTGTGCGTGCGTGCGTGCGTGCGTCGCTCTCTCTCTCTCTCTGTCTCTGTCTCTGTCTCTGTCTCTGTCTCTCTATCTTCCTCGCTCTCTTTATGTCTTCTGGGGAGCGGAAAGGGAAGCAGCGGCAGCAGGAGGGGCTGGAGGGGAGGGAGGAGGGACGGGAGGGGAGGGATGATGACGATGATAATGAGTGGAAGGAGGGACGATGATGAGGGGAGGGGGACGATTATGATGATAATGACGGCGATGATGATGATGATGATGAGATGATGATGATGATGATGATGATGATGATGATGGTGGTGATGAAGATATTGATGACGATTATGATGATGATGCAGAGAGGATGATGATGATGACGATGATGACGATTATGGTGATGATGCAGATGATGATGATTATGATGATGATGATGATGATGATGATGATTTGATGTTGATGCTGATAATGATGATGCTGATGATGATGGTTATGCTGATGATGATGATGATGATGATGATGATGATGATGATGGTGGTGGTTGTGGTGATGATGATGCTGATGATAATGATGCTGATGATGGTGATGATGCTGATGCTGATGCTGCTGATGATGATGTTGATGCTGATGCTGATGCTGATGATGATGCTGATGATGATGCTGATGATGATGCTGATGATGATGATAGTGGTGATGATGATGATGCTTATGATGATGCTGATGTTGATGTTGATGCTGATGCTGATGCTGATGCTGATGATGATGATGATGCTGATGATGATGATGGTGGTGGTGGTGGGGATGGTGATGGTGATGGTAGTGGTGATGATGGTGGTGATGATGATGATGCAGACGAGGATGATGATGCTGATGATGATGCTGCTGATGATGTGATTTTGATGATGATGGTGAGCTGAATGATGTTGATGATGATGATGATGATGAGGTGATGCTGTTGATGATGATTTTGATGTGATGATGATTGATGATTTTGTGGTGATGGTGATGGTGATGGTTGATGGTGTGGTGAATTGGTCCCGGTGGTGGTGGTGGTGGTGGTGTGGGTGATGAGGAGGAGTAGGGAGATTGATGCTGATGATGATGTTGCTTGATGATGATTTATGATGATGTTGTTGGTTGTTGATGCTGATGAGGGATGAGGATGATGATGCTGATGATGATGCTGCTGATGATGATTATGATGATGATGAAGCATGTTGATGATGATGATGATGATGATGTTGATTTATGTTTATGATGATGATGATGATGCATGTTGTTGATGGTGATGGTGATGGTGATGGTGATGGTGATGGTGATGGTGATGGTGATGGTGATGGTGATGGTGATGATGAGGGTGATGGTGATGGTGATGGTGATGGTGATGGTGATGGTGATGGTGATGGTGATGGTGATGGTGATGGTGATGGTGATGGTGATGGTGATGGTGATGGTGATGGTGGTGGTGGTGGTGGTGGTGGTGATGAGGAGGAGGAGGAGAAGGGGGAGGAGGAGGAGGAGGAGGAGGGTGGAGTAGCTCCCTACTTGCTCCCTCCCTCCCAGCCGCCCCACCCCACTCTCCCCTTTCGTTCCTCATTAGCTCCCCTCGTTCCACTCTTTCCTCTGGCTGCTCCTCCCTGCCCTGCTGAGCTATCTGTAGCCATCCTGGATCAAGGGCTGTCCTTGGCGATCCGTCCACATTCCTCCTCCTCCTCCTTCCTCCTTCCTCCTCCTCCTTCCTCCGTCTCCTCCCTCCGTCCTCCTCGTCGTCCTTCCTCCTCCTCCTCCTTCCTCCGTCTCCTCCCTCCGTCCTCCTCGTCGTCCTTCCTCATCCTCCTCATCCTCCTCCCCATAGGCGATCTACAGATTTTTTTTGTGTTGCAGCGAGAGCTGGTTGGTTGGTTGGTTGGTTGGTGTGGGGGGGGGGGGTTGGTCCGCACGGGGCGGCAGGTCCGGGTTGCGCCAGGGGGGGAGCCCGGGAGAGGAACCGGGGGTGACGGGGTCGCAGTCCCGGGGTGTACCTTGTTGTTGTTGTTGTTGTTGTTGTTGTTGCTGTTGCTGTTGCTGTTGTTGTTGTTGTTGTTGACGAAACCACTAGCTGGCGGACCGGCCCCTCCCCCCCCCCCCCCCCCGCGCAACGCAGCGCAACGCAACGCAACGCTCTCCCCGCGCGCCCCCCCGCGGGGCGTACAGGGACCCGTACAGGGTTCTATAGGGCTCCCACAGGACCCCTACAGGGTTCCATAGGATTCCTATAGGACCCCTACACGGTTCCATAGGATTCCTATAGGACCCGTACAGGGTTCCATTGGACTTTTGTAGGAGCCGCACAGGGTTGGATCGGACCCCCATTACAGGGTTCCATCGGATTCCCATAGGACCCGTGTAGGGTTCCATTGGACTCCTATAGGACCCCTACAGGGTTCCATGGGACTCCCATAGGACCCCTACAGGGTTTCATAGGACTCCCATACGACCCAGACAGGGTTCCTGAAGACTCCCATGGTACCCCGACAGGGTTCCATAGGACTCCCATAGGACCCCTACAGGGCTTCATAGGACTCCCATAGGACCCCTACAGGGATCCATCGGGTTCCCATAGGACCCGGACAGGGTTCCATCGGGTTCCCATAGGACCCGGACAGGGTTCCATGGGACACCCATAGGACCCGTACAGGGTTCCATCGGACTCCCATACGACCCCTACAGGGTTCCATCGGATTCACATAGGACCCGTACAGGGTTCCATCGGACTCCCATAGGACCCCTACAGGGATCCATCGGGTTCCCATAGGACCCGTACAGGGTTCCATCGGACTCCTATAGGACCCCTACAGGGTTCCATGGGAGGCCCATAGGACCCCTACAGGGTTTCATAGGACTCCCATACGACCCAGACAGGGTTCCTTACAACTCCCATGGGACCCCTACAGGGTTCCATAGGACTCCCATCGGACGCCTACAGGGTTTCATAGGACTCCCTTAGGACCCCTACAGGGTTTCATCGGACTCCCATAGGACCCCGACAGGTTTCCATAGGATTCCCATAGGACACGCATAGGATTCCATAGGTTCCCATGGGACCCCTACAGGGGTCCATCTCTTCTTCTTTCTGCTCCTGCGCGTACCGCTTCTTGCGATATCAACATTCGAGGTTATTTTCGTGGTTAGCCGGCTCCCAGGCGTGGCTCGGACCCTGGGGACCTGGGACAGCGGTCCTCGTTATCGCTTGGGCGTGTGCATTGTTCGTCGTTGTCGTCGGAGGGGGAGGAGGAGGAGGAGGAGGAGGAGGAGGAGGAGGAGGAGGAGGAGGAGGAGGAGGGGGAGGAGGAGGAGGAGGGGGATGGGGGGAAGGGGGAAGGGGAGGAGGACGAGGAGGATGTAGAGGAGGAGGAGGAGGAGGAGGAGGACGAGCCTCTAGAGGCCTCGGGCCCCGCCTCTCACGGCGCCTCCCCCCAGAACCTCCAGAGCGCCCCATCGGGAACCCAAGCGAGAACAATCCGTCTAGGATCCGTAAGGGATCCCATACAGTCCGTATAGGATCTGTATGGGATCCCATACAGTCCGTATAGGATCCGTAGGGGATCCCATACAGTCCGTATAGGATCCGTAGGGGATCCCATACAGTCCGTCTAGGATCCGTAAGGGATCCCATACAGTCCGTATAGGATCCGTATGGGATCCCATACAGTTCGTATAGGATCCGTAAGGGACCCCATACAGTCCGTATAGGATCCGTATGGGATCCCGTACAGTCCGTATAGACGCCGTATGGGATCCTATACAGTCTGGATAGGATCCGTAGGGGATCCCATACAGTCCGTCTAGGATCCGTATGGGATCCCATACAGTCCGTATAGGATCCGTATGGGATCCCATACAGTCCGTATAGGATCCGTATGGGATCCCATACAGTCCGTATAGGATCCGTATGGGATCCCATACAGTCCGTATAGGATCCGTATGGGATCCCATACAGTCCGTATAGACGCCGTATGGGATCCTATACAGTCTGGATAGGATCCGTAGGGGATCCCATACAGTCCGTCTAGGATCCGTAAGGGATCCCATACAGTCCGTCTAGGATCCGTAAGGGATCCCATACAGTCCGTATAGGATCCGTAGGGGATCCCATACAGTCCGTATAGGATCCGTAGGGGATCCCATACAGTCTATATAGGATCCGTAGGGGATCCCATACAATCCGTATAGGATCCGTAGGGGATCCCATACAATCCGTATAGGATCCGTATGGGATCCCATACAGTCCGTATAGGATCCGTATGCGATGCCATACAGTCCGTATAGGATCCGTATGGGATCCCATACAGT
>CAUYUJ010015696.1:225315-240315 GCA_963575745.1 Prorocentrum cordatum | reverse complement strand
GCGATCTGTGAAACTGTCGCCACCTTCGAGGCCTGCTGGGGGGCCCAGCACAGTGGGTACCCACGGCGGACTCAAATGGGACCTCGCCATCCCTGGGGGGCTGCGATTTGTGAATTTGTCGTCACTTTCGCGGCCTGCTGGGGGGCCCAGCACAGTGGGTACACACGGCGGATTGAAATTGCACCTCGCGTCTCTCGGGGGTGTCGCCACTTTCGAGGCCTGCTGGGGGGCCCAGCACAGTGGGTACACACGGCGGATTGAAATTGCACCTCGCCATCCCTGGGGGGCAGCGATCTGTGAAACTGTCGCCACTTTCGAGGCCTGCTGGGGGGCCCAGCACACTGGGTACGCACGGCGGATTGAAACTGCACCTCGCCATCCCTGGGGGGCTGCGATCTGTGAAGCTGTCGCCACTTTCGAGGCCTGCTGGGGAACCCAGCACAGTGGGTACACACGGCGGATTGAAATTGCACCTCGCCATCCCTGGGGGGCTGCGATCTGTGAAACTGTCGCCACTTTCGCGGCCTGCTGGGGGGCCCAGCTCACTGGGTACGCACGGCGGATTGAAATTGCACCTCGCCATCCCTGGGGGGCTGCGATCTGTGAAACTGTCGCCACTTTCGAGGCCTGCTGGGGGGCCCAGCACAGTGGGTACACACGGCGGATTGAAATTGCACCTCGCCATCCCTGGGGGGCTGCGATCTGTGAAACTGTCGCCACTTTCGAGGCCTGCTGGGGGGCCCAGCACAGTGGGTACCACGGCGGATTCAAATGACCTCGCCATCCCTGGGGGGCTGCGATCTGTGAAACTGTCGCCACTTTCGAGGCCTGCTGGGGGGCCCAGCACAGTGGGTACCACGGCGGATTGAAATTGCACCTCGCCATCCCTGGGGGGCTGCGATCTGTGAAACTGTCGCCACTTTCGAGGCCTGCTGGGGGGCCCAGCACAGTGGTACCCACGGCGGATTCAAATTGACCTCGCCATCCCTGGGGGGCTGCGATCTGTGAAACTGTCGCCACTTTCGAGGCCTGCTGGGGGGCCCAGCACAGTGACGCCACGGCGGACTCAAATTAGACCTCGCCATCCCTGGGGGGCTGCGATCTGTGAAACTGTCGCCACTTTCGAGGCTTGCTGGGGGGCCCAGCACAGTGGGTACCCACGGCGGACTCAAATGATACCTCGCCATCCTTGGGGGGCTGCGATTTGTGAATTTGTCGTCACTTTCGCGGCCTGCTGGGGGGCCCAGCACAGTGGGTACACACGGCGGACTCAAATGTGACCTCGCCATCCTTGGGGGGCTGCGATCTGTGAAACGGTCGCCGCTTTTGAGGCCCGCTGGGGGGCCCAGCACAGTGGGTACCCACGGCGGACTCAAATGGGCCCTCGCCATCCCTGGGGGGCTGCGATCTGTGAAACTGTCGCCACTTTCGAGGCCTGCCGGGGGGCCCAGCACAGTGGGTACACACGGCGGATTGAAATTGCAACTCGCCATCCCTGGGGGTTGCGATCTGTGAAACTGTCGCCACTTTCGCGGCCTGCTGGGGGGCCCAGCACAGTGGGTACCCACGGCGGATTGAAACTGCACCTCGCCATCCCTGGGGGGCTGCGATCTGTGAAACTGTCGCCACTTTCGAGGCCTGCTGGGGGGCCCAGCACAGTGGGTCCACGGCGGATTCAAATTAGACCTCGCCATCCCTGGGGGGCTGCGATCTGTGAAACTGTCGCCACTTTCGAGGCCTGCTGGGGGGCCCAGCACAGTACGCCACGGCGGATTCAAATTAGACCTCGCCATCCCTGGGGGGCTGCGATCTGTGAAACTGTCGCCACTTTCGAGGCCTGCTGGGGGGCCCAGCACAGTGGGTACCCACGGCGGACTCAAATGGGACCTCGCCATCCCTGGGGGGCTGCGATCTGTGAAACTGTCGCCACTTTCGAGGCCTGCTGGGGGGCCCAGCACAGTGGGTACCCACCGCAGATTCAAATGGGACCTCGCCATCCCTGGGGGGCTGCGATCTGTGAAACTGTCGCCACTTTCGAGGCCTGCTGGGGGGCCCAGCACAGTGGGTACACACGCGGACTCAAATTAGACCTCGCCATCCCTGGGGGGCTGCGATCTGTGAAACTGTCGCCACTTTCGAGGCCTGCTGGGGGGCCCAGCACAGTGGGTACCCACTGCAGATTCAAATTAGACCTCGCCATCCCTGGGGGGCTGCGATCTGTGAAACTGTCGCCACTTTCGAGGCCTGCTGGGGGGCCCAGCACAGTGGGTGCCCACCGCAGATTCAAATTAGACCTCGCCATCCCTGGGGGGCTGCGATCTGTGAAACTGTCGCCACTTTCGAGGCCTGCTGGGGGGCCCAGCACAGTGGGTACCCACCGCAGATTCAAATTAGACCTCGCCATCCCTGGGGGGCTGCGATCTGTGAAACTGTCGCCACTTTCGAGGCCTGCTTGGGGGGCCCAGCACAGTGGGTACCCACCGCAGATTCAAATTAGACCTCGCCATCCCTGGGGGGCTGCGATCTGTGAAACTGTCGCCACTTTCGAGGCCTGCTGGGGGGCCCAGCACAGTGGGTACCCACCGCAGATTCAAATTAGACCTCGCCATCCCTGGGGGGCTGCGATCTGTGAAACTGTCGCCACTTTCGAGGCGTACCCACACGCAGATTCAAACTAAACCTCGCCATCCCTGGGGGGCTGCGATCTGTGAAGCGGTCGTCACTTTCGAGGCCTGCTGGGGGGCCCAGCACAGTGACGCCACACGCAGATTCAAATGTGACCTCGCCATCCCTGGGGGGCTGCGATCTGTGAAACGGTTGCCACTTTCGAGGCCTCCTTGCGGGGCCCAGCACAGAGACGCCTCCCAAGTAGCTTACACATCAAGTTGATTGTCCATACAAGTTTCGGCCAACTCCTCGTTTCCATTGATACAAATGGGTTGGGTACGTCACAGGGTAATTGTTTGGGGTGCTCGGTTAGGCTCAGAGCTCAGGGGGGGTACACCGTCACAGTCGCCCATGCATCGCCGATAGGGGGCCCGATAGAGTCCCCCCCTCCCAGTTTCGGGCGGGTTCGCTATCGGGTGCCAATCGGCGACACATCGCCGATTTCACGCCCGATGTTTTCCTCTCTGAGCTGGCCCCCCCCTGACGTTGCATCTCGCCCCTCTGCCCTCTGCCCAGACGCAGATGTAAGGAGAGCCCTTTCCTGCGCCACGGCTCATCCTGAGCCCATACTTTTTTCTGTTCTGTGGACCTCCTCAATGGTCTTGCCAGCTCGTTGCTCTTGGTTGCGGGGTGCTGCGGGTTGCACAGGCCCCCTCTCCAAGAGCTGCGCTGCTCAGTCAGGCGCCCGCCCTCCAAGAGGCCCTCACTCGAAGGCCAAGGGCGCGGCCAATCGTCTCTCCAGACTCCTTGGTCGGCCAAGGGATGGTCGAGCACCAGGCTTCGGCTGCCAGCGGCAGGGCAGTTCTGCGACGCGCCGCCGCCGCGCAGCGACAACAGGCTGTCCGAGCCACGGGCCGCGCTCGCGGCGGCGCCCGGGCACCCGGGGGCGGCCACGTGGGGGGTGAGGACTCGTTCAATAGTGCTGGATCCCATGGCCCCCCCTCCTTCTCCCAACGCGCCCCCCGCCCCCCCCCTGTTGTCCGCGCACATGCCTCGGGCCATGAACCTCGACCTACACCTCCCGCGCCTGCCGCGCGGCAGGTGCGGAAGTTGCAGGTCGAGAGGGAGCCTCGGGCCTCGACAATGAGCTGCGAGCCCCCCTTTCAGGTGCGGGTAACACCACGCCGACGTGTCGTCAGCTCGCGTCCCACTTTTGATCACGTCATTGAGGCCACCAGATCCAACGTAGCGAAAAAAGTGCAGCATCGTAACATATCACGCCTTGAGCCCTAGACCCTAGACCCCATATGCGCCATTTTTCGAGCCGGATCGATCTATAGAAGGGTCCCAGGGCCCGAGAAAGGCCCGGCTCGAAAGGATTGAGACGCCAGGATCTCAGGGCACTCCCCGAGTCGTTGCCACCAACTGCGGACGCCCCCGGGCGCGTGCGGGCAGGGCCAGCCCTGCCGCGCCGGCGGACACAGCCCGCGCAGCTCGTGCCGCGCTGGGCGTGGTAATTGGGTGGCCGTCTCGCCTCGGCGGCGAGCCCCGGGGGGGGGAAGTGAGCGTGAAGCAGTGGCGGCCCAGAGAGGATCGCGTCGTGACAGAAGTCAGGACGGCTGGCCTTCGGCCGTTTTCGGCCTCGGGGGGCCCTCGCCGGGCCTCGGGGCCGTCAAACAACGATTCAGGACGAAGACCGGTCCCGGGGATTCGGTCGGGACTTCCAGGGGCCCCATATTGAAAAAATCAGGACGTCGCATGTTTGGGAAAGTGTCCTGGCTAGCCCATAGTCTAGACATCCCAGATGGGGTCCGAGTAGATGGGGTTGGAGGATCGCGCCGCATCGCCGATGCATCGGCGATGCGGCTCGATGCGGAGCTTGATTTTTTTTTCGCGGTCGCCGCCGACAGCGCCGACGTCGCAAGAGCATCGCCGATGCATCGGCGATTCATCGCCGATGCGGCGCGATCCTCCTACTCCGACCCCATCTAGAAGGCCACTAGAGAATCAAGCAGTGGCGAAGCGTCCTGGCTCGCCTACAGGCCCAACACAGACTTTTCTAAGAACCGGTTGTGGTCTGCACGAAATGTTCTCAGAACATTTCTGGCTGAGACTGTCCTGTTTTCATCACATCGGGTTTGTGGCAATTTGTGTCTTATATTTCTGATATCAGAGCATTCTTGGTAGGAGCCTAGAGGAATGCCAGGACGGCCGGTCCCTGCTCAAGAGAAGGAGTGGGCCTCCTCAGAAGGCTCGGAAGTCCCCGGCCTTCTCAGAAGTTGTCTGAGTCTTCCGCGAAGGCACCGAAAGTGTCTCTCTGAAGGCGCGAGGGCTTCTGAGAAGTCCCGCAGCCTTCTGAGAAGGCCTTCTCCTTATCATTTCTCCCCTCGCTCGCCGCCGATCTCCCCCTCGGGCGAGGCGGACCCGGCAGCGCAGCGGTCGTTCCGCTCGCAGGGCGGCGGCATCGGCTGGAGGGCGGGGAGAGGAGGGGTCAGTCGGGCGGGGCTAGGACGATGCGCCACAAAAATATAGGCACAGGCGCCCTCCAACGGATCGTTCCTGGGCCTCAGGGGAGGGTGGCGGTGTGAAAGTCACCACTGAGAGCCAGCGACTCAATACACCGCCGCCCTCCCTGAAGGTACATGCAAAGTTCCTCGGAGGGGTTCTGCGTATATTTTCGAGCGTAGATGAGGATCAGTCCGTCCCAGACTGCTCTGGAGCGATCTCAGAGCGTTCTGGAACGCTCTGGCGGCGCCCGAGGCATTCTCCAGAGCCGCCGACTCTCAGAGATTCTCGATCCATCATCACCTGATCTTATCCTCGTTCTGGCTTCGTCTTAGTCAGCGGAGGAACAGGCGGAACAGGTACCGATACCGCTAATTACCCCTCTCTCGTTTTCATCATTCGGGGCCTCCTGGGAGGCCATCGTCGCCACGGATGGATTCGCCTCGAGATCTTGGTCAGAACGCACCCCAGGAGAGGTCCGGGGAGTAGCGGTATCGGTGCTTTTTGGTCCCCACAAGGGGAATGAGGGGCCCGAGGAGGGAGTACCGTCGAACAGTTGATGAGCAGACCAGGCGGCGTCAAGGCTGCGTGGCAGCAGGGGCAGGTGGAGGGGGTGGGAGGCAGGCTTGAGGAGGATGCAGGGCGAGGTGGTGGACGAGTAGGCAGGGGAGGGGCACGAGGCCAGGTCCGAGGGAGGGGGAAGAAGAGGAGCAGGAGGACAAACCTTCTCCTGCCAATCTCCTCTTGTCCTTTGCCGTCTTCTCCCTTGTCACCCATCTGGCGGCCGTGGTCCCTGGCGTTCGTGCAGCAGTTCGTCGCATCAGGTGGTAAGACTTCGAGGGGACCCGCTCTTGGCCACGCTCCAGGAGGAGCAGGAGGAGCATGACAGCTGTCCCGCCACTCCTCTGTGTATTCCCCTGTGCCCCCCCCACGGTTCGTTAACCTACTCTTTCCGCCGCCTCCAACAGTCTTCCGCCCCATGCTCGCAGCGCCGCTTTGTATAATCACACCACATATGAGTGCCACTCCCCTCCCTCGCCTGACGCTGTGCTGTGCGGGGGCGCCCCCTTGCCGCAAGCTTTGGTGCGTGGGCGTGCTTTTCGCGCACGCGCAGGATTTCCCCCACCTTTTTGTTTGCTCCATGCGTTTTACCATCGGACCCTTCTCGGTCCTTCAAAGTTGGTGTGCCCGCTGAAGTGTTCGGCCACACTCTTAATTGGGCTGACCCTCCCGTCCAACAGATTGGCAGTTCCTGCATAGCGTTGGTCGTCGTTGAATCCGTCATCCTGCGGTTATTACTCGTGCGTGTTGTCGTCCTCCTGCTTTCTCCAGCTCGTGATCACTTTTCGTCATCCTCGTTTTGCTTGGCCCTTCGTCGGCGTTCGTCGCCCATGTGTTCCGCAGGGGGGTATCATTTGCAAGTCAGGCGCGCTTGCAAGTTTCATTTGCCGTGATCAAATATGCGCTGTCTGGGTTCCGTTGCCAACAGGACTCTGCGCGAAATGGTTGTTGCAATATGGCATGGTTGCCAGTGGTGTTGTATCTGGCGATCTGGCATCACGTAATCTGCAATGCCGTGGCATGGTTGGGACGATTGTCCAACGTTTTTACGCAATGCCGTAGGTGGTGAGGCATCCATTGGTGCGCACTGGTGTACAATGTCATTCAGTGGCTTGTCGTAATGAACGGCTACATGCTACCAGGGTGTGCCACGCTACGCTGCTCGACAATGTCACGCAGCCCTGCTGTGCCCTGGCATGAGCATGCACTCTGTTGCCCGTTTGTGTGACACTGTATGGCGTTGCGCCTCCTGTGCTCACGGAGCGCGTTCCACAACTCACAAAGTGCCTACTCGCAAACGTCAGAAAAAAACGCATGTCTGCTTCGATGTAATTTATCGTAGATCCCCCGCGGCGGATCCATGCCATTTGCGAGTAGTTTCTTTGCGAGTAGTGGAACGCGCTCGTCTATGTGCGCCCCCATCGTAAATCGTACCCCTGCCTGGTGCCGCCCGAGTTCCTCACGAATGGCGCGGGAATGTGCTGACCTCTCTGCGTTGCGCCCACAGCGGGCCTGTCATCGCTCCTCCCCTTCTGTCCTCGCTCGTCGCGTTCGTCCTCCCATGCACCCATTTCCCGTCCCAGACGTCAGACTCGGCCCCGCGGTCATTTCTTCCTCGATGATCCCTCTCACGTGCTCAATAAGTTGCCGCTGGATTAACCGTCGTAGCTTCTCTCGTCGTCGTCGCCGTTAGTCCGACCGCCTCCCCGTTCCGTGTTCGCTCATTTTCTTTCCCTCCTCCTCCTCCCCCATTTTGCCCTTTCGAGTTCCCGTCTGTCTCCTTCATGCCTTGTCCAAGCTAATGGTTTCCGAATTGTGATTCGTCAACATTGCGCTTTCGGGATTCCACGCTTTCTTCGACACCCGACTGTGACTAGAGGGAAACCCGACGCGGGGATCACTGATGGGATGGGGTAGGACGTCTGATGCGACTCGGGCGGGCCGTTTTTTGTGTTCCATGTCCTTCCCTCTTTTCCCCTCCCCTCCCCCTCATCCTCCTGCTCTTCATTGTCCTCCTCCCCCTCCCCCCCATTCCCCCCCCCCCCTTCTCGTTCCTCCTCCTTCTCTTCCTCCTCCTCCTGCTCCTGCTCCCCCTCTTCCTCTTCCGCCTCCTCCTCCTCCTGTTCCTCCTCCTCCTCCTCCTTCTCTTTCTCCTCCTCCTCCTGGTAATCTTTCGCCTCATCCTCCTCCTCCTCATCATCCATCTCCTCCCCGCCCACATCTCTCCTCCTCCTCCTCCTCCTCCTCCTCCTCCTCCTCCTCCTCCTCCTCCTCCCGTAGCCATGTTGGCTCAAGGTTATGTTTTGGCGGGCGGAGCCCGCATTGGCAAAACTGGATACCGCTAGTCCGCGGCAGCTTTCATCTTTCACGGAGGTCCCTCGTTCCCCAGTGCGCGACCAGCGGCTCCCAGCGGAGTGCGTATCTGGGGCGAGGGGTTCGCTAGCCTGCACACCGTCGAGCCCATGGTCCAGGCAGATAGGTTCGTCAAGTGCGTGTCTTGCGAGTACAAGTGGACGTGGAAAGGTCGCAATACGTGCTTCAACTGTGGCAAGCAGATGGAGCTCGGAGTGCAGCCACCGTGGCGTACGGGATCACCAGCATCGAAGCCATCACGGGGTGTCTGGGACAACCGTATCCAGACAGCACTGCGCAGTGAGCAGCGTGATGGTTGGAAGGAGTGGAGCGACTGGCCCAAGTCGCGCCGTCATCGCAAAAAGGGCGGCGCACAGGTCGACGAGCACAAGCAAAAGGTCCAGACTCCTGAGCAGATGCCCAAGGCGCTGCAGGTGGCGGCTCCGCATCTCGACCTGGCGGCGATCGAGGGGCTCAAGCAGCAGTTGCCACCGCCTGTGGCGCAGAGGGACCCCAACCAGGAGTGCCAGCACCAGTGTGCGCAGGAGCGCAAGGCCAAGCTGGCCCTGGACAAGGCGGTGGAGTCCGAGGCCAAGGCGCACGACTGGTACATGGAGCGTAAGGAGGCGGCCTTGCACGCGGCTCAGGAGGCTGTCCGTGCGCAGGAGCGGGCTGAGGAGGCTCTTCGGGCCTTGCAGCGCGCGCGAGGGCAGGAGCGCACAGCTGAGGCTCCCAGTGGAGCGTCCAAGCCAGCGGCCACGCTCAACCTCACTGCCCTCCTCGAGAGTGATGAGGTCCACTTCGAGGCGGGGCCCGCTTTCTCCTTGGAGGGGCTCGAGGTCGACGAGGGCGACAAAGAGGCCGTTCTGGCGTTGCAGGCGCGCTTCGCGGCGGAGCCCAAGCAAAATATCGGCGAGATCTTCGGAGAGGCGGCCAGCAATCTTGGCCAGCGCAGGAAGGAGGCCGACGAGATGCGGCAGCGTCTCAAGGCCAAACGGCAGCGGCGAGAGGAGGCGCCCCCTGTAGAGCAGCCTGGAGAGCCCCCAGCGGAGGCTCAGGCGCCAGCCGCGGCGGCCACGGCAGAGGTCGCCAGTGCCGTTCCTTCAGCGGGCAGTGCAGCTGCGCGTACCGCTGAGTTCATTCCTGTGCCTGGCGATCACGCTGCTGGCGCCGCTGGCGAAGAACCGAAGTTCGAGGACAAGGTCCAGCGGCTGCTGGCAGCAGCCAAGGGCGACAAGCAGGGGCTTTGACGTGCTGGAGGTGACAGGCTCACGAGCATCGATGCCCAGGTCAACGGGCTCAGCACTCACCGCGTGGGCAGAGCGAGCGGCTACGGGCCCCGCACTCACCCTTGCGGCAGAGCTAGCCGCATCGTCGGGCTTCGCACTCACCCTCGAGGCAGAGCGAGCGGCTTCGGGCCCCGCACCCACCTCAAGGGCAGGGCAAGCCGCAAGTACTTACAGTTCGGCGTCGACTAGCAGCGGGGCCCACCATCGGAAGCAGGAGGCCGCGGACGCGCGGGTGGCCGAGACCCTCCTCCCCGATGAGCGCGCCCCCCAGGCCGCCGACGGGTGGGGCCTGCAGGGAGACAGCGAAGGCCCCGCTGCACATGACGGTCGAGTACGAGGGCGCAGCTCGCCCAGGGGATGGGGCCGACCCGCGGCGCTTCAGAGAGCAGCCGACCAGCTCAAGCAGCGCGCTGGCCAGTAGATCTCACGCCCGGACGCCAGCGAGCACGGCGAGCACAAGTGGATGCGATGGTGCGTGCCCTACGTCATGGAGACCACGCGCTGAAGCCTTCAGCAGGCGGAGGAGCTTTGCACGGAGGCTTGGCGAAGTGGGAGCCCGACGAGACGTGCGACCCTGATGCACCTGGCATCGCTTGCTGCACAGCCTGAGCATGCGACCTGGCGGAAGGCAGTCCCGGAGATATGGGATGCAGCGCGTCGGGTCGTCGAGGCTTTCCGCGCCGCGCTCCAGGACCGAGCACCTGCAGACGAGCCTATCGAGTACTACTACGACGACGTTGACGAGAAGGGGGGCGCTGGCACCCCTTCGACGGCTCTACCTACATCGACGTGGGCGGGATCGCCGACAGCAGCATCCTCACCCCCACTGGCGCTAGATGCAGCTTCCAAAAAACACACAGTCAGGACGCCCTTCGAGATCGAAGGAGAACAGTCAGGAAGATTCACAAACGCGGCATAAGAGCAGCAACGTGACCCACCATCGGATGCAGGAGGCCGCGGACGCGCGGGTGGCCGAGACCTTCCTTCCCGATGAGCGCGCCTCCAGGGCCGCCGAGGGGTGGGGGCCTCAGGGAGAGCGCGAAGGCCCAGCTGCAGATGAGCGCGATCCCTTCGCTGATTTGGGCGAGTACCTCGATAGTGCACAAGCAGGGGGCATCAATGAGCCTCTAGCACATGACATGGAGCAGTTGGCCGAGCCCGTGCTGGAGAAGGAGACGGAGGTAGTGCAGGTGGCCTCCCCGAAGCACCAGCAGTATTGGCCTAAGGCGGAGACCAAGCGAGAGCAGGTGGCCCCCTGGGCGAAGATGGACTTGCCCAAGCTAGTTCACCAACCAAGGGATGGACGTCACCGTGTCTCGGCGCTGTGCGGCAACATCACAGAGTGGGGCACTAAGATCCACAAGTTCGTGGCTAGCCAGACGGAGTTCAACCTGTGCATGTTCGTCGAAACTCATCTCAACGAAGAGCGTACCGCTGAGGTGCAGGCAGCGGTGAGGAAGGACGGTTGGAAGATGGTCGCCACGCCAGCCAGGGCGAGTGGGCGATGAGTGACAGGCACATCAGCAGGAGAGGCCATCCTGGCACGTACCCATGTGGCGACCTCCTCTTTCGAGTACCTCACCAAGTACCGCGCTAGCGGGGCAGCTAGCCCCTTTCACGGTTTCTCGGCCCTCGTCTGGCACATGAATGGTGGCAATGTGGTTATGATATGTACCTACCTCGCTCCCAAGTTCGGGCTCACCAGAGGGCCCAACGATAAGACGCTGAGGGCACTCGTCTCTTTCGTGAGGAGCTTGGCGGGCCCGTGCGTGATCATGGGCGACTGGAACCATTCCCCATCGCAGATCGCGCAGGCCCGCATCCAGGAGTTCCTTCGAGGGGTGGTGCTGACCCCGCCCTGTGCAATCACATGCGACAAAGGGCAGGGCTCCATGATCGATTTCGCGATCGTCAGCGAGGGCCTGAAGGACAGGGTGACCCTTACCCCAGTGCTCGCAGTGCCATGGAAGACCCTTTGCGACATCGCGGTCGCGTTTGAGAGGTCCGAGCAGCCGGTTTGGCATAGGAAGTTGCGCCTGCCCAAGGAGCTACCGCAAGTGGATAGGCCCAAGAAGGAAGCCGACCCCACGAGCAAGAGCTCACTACGTCGAGAAGAAGCACGGCTAGCTCGGCGCGGCAGAGTGGCTCCAGAGCTGCGGGAGGCTTTTGATCTGGCCCATCCTCCACCAGCGCCGAGTGCACCTCAGGAGGACGGAGTCGAGTACTGTGTCTCCACTGAGGGGTGGACGCAGGCTAGCTTGCTTGTAGGCGAGCCGCCTTCCTTTGCCGTGCCGCCAGCTGGCCTGGAGTTGGAGGGCAATGGAGTTGCTCGCCGCTTTCTGCACGCGTCGCGGCCCGGGGCGACGCAGCGAGTCAACGATTGTGACGCTCGCTGGGTCGCAAGAGTGGAGGTGTCCATTCTGACGGCGTCCAGAGTTGAGAAGGAGGAATGGGGGCCGTTCCAGGGACGGGCCCAGGGCTTTTCCTTATTCTGGCAGAAAGCGAGGGCCTCACCAGGCCGAGCCCACTTGGTAAACGGCCCCGCTGAATGGTGGGCGATTTCCACCACGCTCCTCAAGAGATATGTTGCCCTACGGATCTCAGGCAAAGATGAGAGACAACTAGGGCAGTGCATGAGCAAGCTGCGTAAGCAATGTGAGCAGCTCGACGGGCAAGGCATGTCTGAATTTATATGCAAAGACATGCAGGAGCTTGGCGGCACGACGATCGCGTGTTTATATGATCTCGGCCTCCAGAGTGAAGCCGATCTTCCAGCACTTGCCGAGGCTGCGGATAGACTCGCAGCTTGCGCGCACGCTCGAGGGATTGCCTCGTCTCGCCGTGCCTTGGAGTGCTGGGCGAAGGACCAGTGGAAAAAGAAGCCAGGCATCCTTCACCGACACGTTAAGCAAGACCCACCTGTCCCCCCTGGAATCGCTTTACCCAGGGAAGGTCGTTTCGGATCCCACGGCCACCATGGCCGAGAAGCAGGCTGCGTGGCAGCAGAGGTGGACGGATCCTGTAGATACCCCAGCAGCCCTGCAAGAGGCCATCTCGGGAGCGCTCAGACGGGCTGGCGGGGGCCCCTTGGACCTCATCGAGGCCTCCCACCTCCCCTCTCTCTGGCATCGGGCCCCCGCCAAGAAAGCCCCAGGCATAGACGTTCTCCGAGTGGCCGATGTGCAGCGCTTGCCAGAGCAGGGAGTTGAAGAATTGGCCGCCCTTCTAAATCTCGTCGAATGTGAAGGAGTGTGGCCAGAACAGATTTTTGCTACGATTTCTGCTCTCTTGCCCAAACCAAATCAACGAGGCGACCGAACTATCGGCATGCTCTCGAATGTTATAACGCTTTTGAGCCGAGTGAGATCGGGGCTGGTCGAGGCTTGGAGCTCAGGCCTTGACCAGTTCTGGGACACGGCTATCAAAGGCAACTCAGCGTTGCGAGCTGCATTGTTGCGCAGCTTGCTTGATGAGACAGCAGTGCTAGCAGGAGCCCAGGTAGCGACATTTCTGTTATATATAGAAAAGTTTAATGATTCGCTGAGCCTGGTGATGCTAATCAAAACGGCGTCAGATGTCGGGTTCCCTGCCCTGGTTGTAGCACTAGAGTCCCAGGTTTATTTAGCGCCCAGGTTTTTGAGGAGCCAAGGAGGAGCTAGTGGAGCTATTTACCCCACGCGCTCCCTCGTCGCTGGGTCCTGCCTGGGGGTGCCTCTCGCGAAACTGCTTCTGTTTCCGATTTTGGACCGTGCCCATCGGCAGGTCAAGGTTTGTAGGTCGTGGTCTTTTATCGACGATGCGGTCTCGAGGGCCGAAGGCACTGCAGAGAGTGTAGCGATTTCCTTGGCAGCCTCGGCGGGAGTGTTGACTGAAGGTATGCGAGATGTTCGGCTTGTCATCTCGGATAAGACCACGGTCTTGGCCTCATCGTCTCACGTCCGAGCTAGGATAAGTCAGTTGTTGAAGGCAGCAAAGGTCCCACATTCAGCCGAGACGTCAGCAGTCGATTTAGGGTGCGACGCCACTGTAGGAAAAGCTAAGCTTCTCACACGAGCTAAGAGTTGGCTTGCCAAGGCCACCAAGAGGTTCCGTAGCATCAGGAAGCTGAGACGTTCGGCTAAATTATCGAAGATAGCGCAGTCGCTTTGGACCACAGGGGCCCTTCCCCAAGCGGTGTACGGGCACCAAGTGCACGGCGTGAGCCCGAGTCAGATTCGGAACTTTAGGCGACAGGTTGGCCAGGCTATCGCTGGAACGGGTTCGGGTCGATGTCTGGCCACGGTGCTAGCCGTGCACTTAGGGGCCAAAGACCCGGGTCTGGAGCTGCGCCGTCAGTTGGTCCTCGAGTTTTGTTTAGTTTGGAAGTCTTCGCCAGAGCTCCACGACCGTATCCGAGCGGCGTGGAAACATCTTACCCCTCGGCTCTGGCCTACCAAAACTCGGTGGAACAGGGCGCGCGGGCCCGTCAGCGCGGCGGTCGCAACACTTTACGAGGCTGGGTGGATCCCGTCCTCCCCTGACTCGTGGCGCCGTCCAACTGAGAACGAGAGTGAGGTGTGGAGACTACCGCGCGCGAGCGAGGCTGGTTTCGAGCAGGGGGATGCTGATTTCACCGAATTGCTTGAAGACCTGGCCCAGGATTTGGCGCCCCAGTTTTGGACCCAGGCTGCTTCTCATTATGGCGGTGAGGGGTTGGAGCTCGGGGGAGGGGGCGTTCTCTTGGCGAGCCGCGAAGTCCGCAAGTTTTTTGCAAAGGAAGCGTGCGAGCTAATTGGCCTCCAGAATGCGGCTGTGTCAGGAAGACAGTTCACCCGAGAAAGACAGGCGGCGCTAGGATATGAAGTAGCCACAGAATGTCCACGATGCCAGCAGGGCACAGAGACCCTTTTCCATCGTGTGTGGGAGTGCTCCTGCAATGTTGGTTTTGCAGAATTCGAGAAGAGTGAGTTTACCAGACAGCAGGCCCACGTGCAATGGGAGAGCTGCCCAGTACTGTGGCTTAGAGGAGTGCCGCCTAAGAGCTACACCCACCTCACGGGTTTTCCAGAAGAAAACCGTCGGTCCCTGGGGCCGCTCCCGATTTCTGAGGTTGGGCCGCATCCCAACTTCGGGCGCGCGGTTGTTTTCGGAGACGGACCGGGGGGGCGGGGGGGGGGGGCGCAGCGCGGGCCCGCGTAGACGTAGGTGTGGCACTGCGGTGATCGCCATGCAGCCTGACGGCCAAGGGGGCTGGAGGCTGGCGTGGGGCTCTTCGACCCCTGTAGGGGGTCAGCGTCAGACGGTCCCGCGGGCGGAGCTAGCGGTTTCTGTTCGTGACGGACCACGAGCCCCTCATGAAAGCATGGGGGAGAGGTCGGCAGTTCCATAATAATGGCGCAAATCAAGAGTTGTGGTCTAGACTTCGAGTGGCTTTCCAGGCTCGGTCGTCGGAGGTGAACCTGAAATGGATCCCCTCCCACATGGGCGAAGCCACCTCTCTCAGCGACCCGATCGATCCTTACCTAATTCAGGGCAACGCCCTGGCCGACGAGGAGGCGGGGGCGGCGGCTGGGAGAGGGTGGGCGGTGTCGGTGGCGGGGGGCGAGCCTCAGACTGACCACTGGGATGCGATCGGCACCCTAGTTAGAGCGCGCGCAAGGCGCGCGTTGGCCTTGGCTGCGGAGGCGGACCCATGGAGTGGAGCGCG
>CAUYUJ010015696.1:220315-222815 GCA_963575745.1 Prorocentrum cordatum | reverse complement strand
AGGGAGAGGAGGAGGTGGAGGAGGAGGAGGCGGAGGAGGAGAAAGGAGGGAGGAGGAGGAGGAGGAGGAGGAGGAGCAGGAGGAACACGACGAAGAGGACGAAGAGGAGGACGAGGAGGAGGCGGCGGAGGAGAGGGAGGGGAGGATGAGGAGGAGGAGGAGGCGTAGGAGGAGAAGGAGGAGGAGGGACAGGAGGAGGAGGGGTAGGAAGAGGGGGAGGAGGAGAAGAATGTGGCGGAGGAGGAGGAAGAGGCGGAAAGAGGGGGGAGGAGAGGAGAGGAAGAGAAGAGGGAGGAGGAGGAGGAGGAGGAGGAGGAGGAGGAAGGGGGAGGCGGAGGAGGAGGAGGGGGGGAGGAGGGGGAGGATGAGGACGAGGACGGACTGGTGAAGGACGCGGAGGAAGAGGAGGAGGAGGAGGCGGTGGAGGAGGTATTGGTGGAGGAGGACGAGGAGGAGGAGGAGGAGGGGGAGGGGGAGAGGGGGATGAGGACGAGAACGGACTAGTGGAGGACGGGGAGGAGGAGGAGGAGGAGGAGGAGGAGAAGGAGGAGGTGGAGGAGGAGGAGGAGAGGAGGCGGATCATGTGGCGGATGATGAGGATGATGATGATGATGATGATGATGATGGTGATGTTGATGGAGTTGGTGATGATGCTAATGATGCGCTGATGATGTTGCTGCAGATGCCCATGATGATGATGATGATGATGATGATGATGATGATGATGATGATGATGATGATGATGATGCTGATGCGATGATGGTGATGATGATGCTATGTTGATGTTGATGCTCATGCGCATGATGATGCTGATGATGATGATGCTGATGCTGATGATGATGCTGATGATGATGATTATGGTGATGGTGATGGTGATGGTGATGGTGATGGTGATGATGATGATGAGGATGATTACGGTGATGATGATGCTGCTGATGATGATGATGATGATGACGGTAACGATGACGATGCCGAAGCTGCTGATGATGATGACGACGATGCTGCTGCTGGTGATGATACTGGTGACGATGATGATGATGATGATGATGATGATGATGATGATGATGATGATGATGATGATAATGATGGTGCTTATGATTCTGATTATGATTATGATTATGATTATGATTCCGATGCTAATGATGATGCTGATGGTGGTGGTGATGATGATGATGATGATGATGATGATGATGGTGATGATGATGATGATGATGATGATGATGATGATGATGATGATGATGATGATGATGATGATGATGATGATGATGATGATGATGATGTTGGTGATGATGATGATGATGATGAGGATGCTGCTGCTGCTGGTGATGATCATGATGGCGATGATGATGCTGATTTGGATGATGGTGATCCTGATGACGCTGATGATGATTGCGAAGGTCTTACGGCTGGTGCCGCCGACCCTGAGGTTGGGGACGAGGGCGCGGAGCATCGGGAGGAATACGAAGAGGGGTACAGGAGGAAGAGGCGGATGAAGAAGAGTAGGAGCACAGGGGGGGAATGAATACGAGGAGAGTGAGGCGAGCTGGGTCGCTGGGGGGGCATGAAGGAAGGGCAGGGGCGAGTATAGCGTGGCGATCATGAGGAGAAGGAGGGAGATAATGGCGAGGATGTTGACGATGTTGACGACGACGCCGGTCGCCTATCATGACCATTCGGGGCGTCTTGGAGCCCTCTTGGGGCGACTTCCAGGCTTCGTCCGTTGTTTTGAAGCTAGGTTCGGCATCTTGGGCATTTGGGAGGCCACAGAGGTGTAGTTAGATTTGGAGGGCGGTGGGGCCGGGACCTGGGCCAAGGCCGGGGCAGGAGTGGGCCGGGAGCCAGGGCCGGGGCCGAGGCTGGGACTGGGGCCGGGGCCCGGGCCAGCGTCGGGCCGGGGCCTGGGCCGGGGCCAGGGCGGCGCGAGGCCGGGACTGGGTCGGGGGCCGGGGCCGGCGGGGGCCGGGGCCGGCCAGGACCGGGGCCAGGGCGGGGAGTTGGAGGCCCTAGTAAAGAAACATGTGCCTTACCCCTGGGACCCGCCCCCGGGACCCGGGGACCCATCGATCCCGGACCCCCCCTCCCCCGGGGCCCCGGGACCCCCCCCCCCGCCCTGGGAAATCCAAGGGAAGGGTCCCGCCTGCACCCCCATGTGAACATGTTGTGTGGCGTATTGGCTGGAGTGGATTGCTTCGCCTTCACCTTCCTGTCAACGATGTTATGTGGCGTAGTGGCTGGAGTGGATTACTGCAGGAGGGATGGCGGCGACCACGCGGACGAAAGCGTCTCGCACACGCTGACAGGGTCGGCTGATTTTTATGATGATGAAAATAAAATGTTGATGATGAGATGATGATGTTGATGCGGATGATGATGATAATGGTAATGCTGCTGCTGATGATGGTGGTGGAAATGCCGATGATGACGATGATGTTGATGCTGATGTTGCTGATGATGATGAGGAGGATGACGATGGCGGTGACGATGAGGAGGAGGAGGAGGA